>CATIWF010078073.1:0-74456 GCA_949630135.1 Balakata baccata | reverse complement strand
AAAATTATAAATTACTGTACAGACCTCAACTTTCACGTGCCGATATCTGCCGGCTCTTTTCCCCGGTCTTCCTTTGGCGCCGCTCTCGTAATTGCGCCTGAACAACAATAATTTCTAATTAACTACAAAGTCATTTTTAATATATTTTCTATTGAAAATCAGTCTGGTATACGATGGTGTATACGGAAGGATAAGGGGTGTTACATTTCAGGTGGTATAATTGTTTTAATAGCTTGTAAATGATGGTGAATTAGTGAATTAATTAATTCTTCTTTTACTTCTTTTTTTTTTTGTGTTGAACATTACTAAAGTATTCCTAAATTATACCCGAGATATTCTCATGGAATTTCCAAAGGTATACCAAGGTATATCCAAGGTATTCCCAGAAAATTTCTTCAACAGAATTCTCAAGGTATACTTAAAGTATCTTTAAGTTATATTTGAAGTGATCCAATGGAATTCTCAAAGATATACCAAAGGTGTCCTCAGGATATATCTAATATATTCATAGGAAATTCCTCTCATGAAATTCCTTGAGAGGTGATCCAATGGAATTCTCAAAGATATACCAAAGGTATCCTCAGGATATATCCAATATATTCATAGGAAATTCCTCTCATGAAATTCTTTAAGAATTCTCAATGTATATCCAAAGTATTCCCAAGGCATACCGAAGATGTTTTAGAGGTATTCTTAAGAAATTCTCAAGGTATCCCTAAAGTATATCCAAAGTATTCTGAATTGCATATCAAATTGTTTGTTTGAAATTTTTGTGATGTTTAAAATTTTTATTGAATTCTATTATTATTATTATTATTATACATTAATGATTTAATTGTTCTTGTTGTTTTTTTTAAATTGAAAGAAGATATCCTCAAGATATGTCGAAAATATATTGTTTGGGCATATTTTGGGGTGATTTTGAGATTTATTTACTGTTATAATTTCAGAAAGTTATTTTCTATAAAATTGAAAAAAACTTTGAAAACCAGTAAAAATGTAAATAGTTACCCGTTTTTTTGGTATTTTTGCAAAATTCCCTTATAGTTTTTCTTGACTTCGACCCATTGTTTTATGAGGATTTTACACTAATTATAAATTTGAAGAAATTTCACTGTGTGCCATCTATTACCATTTCTTTTTATAATTACTAATGGTTTTTTTTTTTCAATTTTATCCAAATTAATTTCTTTTATACTGTTTTCGAAGCATTTTCCGCTCTTTCTCTTTCTCTCTCTCTTAGGGTTTGTTGATGGAAATTCTCAACACTTTCCTACATGCTTTTGTGACTTCATTGGATGGAATTCCAAAACAAAGTTATATGAGTGAGACGGTTATAAATTTCATCATTTCTCATTTGCATTATTTGGTGATGAAGACGATTTAGAGCCCTACTCTTTTGCATAATTATGAATTTTGCATTACATGGCTCGAAAGGTAAACAATCATAATGAGATATCAAAATGAATGGCATTCATTGTGCATAAGTATGAATTTGTATTGTTCTATTAATTTGAAGATGATGAGAAGCTTGACTGATTTAAAATCGTTAATGGGAGTTCCAGGAGCTTTCTACCTTTCGAGCCTTGCTCTTTTTCCCTTCAAATTGTTATTTATATTCGAATTGATGTGTAACACCCTCTCATATAATTAGGATTAATTCAACTATATAAACTATATAAGCAAGTGTTATATACTTTCCGTGATTGAAAACTTATGAAAATTAAAACTTTTTTTTCTTATATTATTATCTCAACTTCCTTTCTTACAAATAATTTTCATGTTACCATATTAACTTATTAATCTATATCTTATATCATGCATAAAACTATCATTCATCAAATAAAATAAATCTGGTTTGTTCTAGACTGACTCGATATTTACAAAATTGTATTATATATAAATACATATTCTTTAATCCAATAGACATGTACAATACCAACTACCAATATCTCATATGACATAACAAAAACAAAAATGTCATGATATCATCGATCCCAAAGGTCTGCACTATAGTCTCTAATGAGCTTTATTATCTTCAGTCAACTTTTTCTATCTACCAGCTCTAAACCTGCGTGTAGGAATACTCACACGCTAAGTAACCTAATGCTTAGTAGTACATATATACATATAAATTCATACATCCATGATATGACATATCACATGTATGTCATATCATGGATGTATATTTATGTTCATGCCAAAATAATATTCAACATATATAAAATATACATTTAAAATAATACAAGCATGCATATATATATAATCATATTAGACACAAAGTATAATCATATACCTAGACTATGCTTATCAACCAATACAATATATTTCCTTTATATATATATATATATATATATATTTGTCCAAAATCATATAATCATTTAATAACATACATAACATAGTTGTCTTATATTATCAAATTATGTACATATATCTATGAAATGACAATACAAGTGAATATGCCGATCATATTAACAATTAATTATAAATTATTCGTAATCAGCTGAACATAGGGATATTATACATTCTTATGTTACATATCATAAAACATTCAATAATCATGTAACAAATAGTTATTTCCATTTTATTCAACTTATTTAATTAGCCAATAACTCATTTATTCAAAAACCGGACTAACTGGATAGCGGATTATGAATAGAAGCGCTCTCCAAGCTTAAGCCACCATATTCATCTATATGTGTATTCTTGTAATTAGGCTTGTCATGAGCTTGAGTCAAGGGCGTTCTCCGAGCTTAAACCACATTGTCCAATAATTAAGAATCATATAAAAATTTTCTATGGTACCATAAAATACCCTCAATGGCATGTCATCTATCATAAATTTCGTCCTTGTAAAGAGGAATGGACAATTATACATATTCATAATTTATTTCAATATGATAGGTTATAATTTTATCTTATTCCATACTTGCATGCCATATGACATAATTCACCTTATTAGGGCTTACAAACCTCATATAAAATACATAATTATATGCAAAGAAAGAAAATTCCAACAATTTAATATATATATATATATATGTCACACAATATTTAAGAGACCAAATTCCAAATATTCCTTTCCAATCAGATTTTTGCCATGATATTGGAATGTATTTATCACCCATTTAAGAACTGAATTATATTTCGTAATCTTCTAAGAAGTTTTAGCCTAATGTCTTAGCTTTCATATGCAATAAAAATCACATAAATTCGAAATTTATAGCAAAAGTTATAGCTCAAAAATCACAAGTTGTTTACTGAAAATTTGCCAAAAATATTATGGACAGCTCTATATCCGACTTTTATAGCCCATTTTTGGCCTATTTACAAATAGAATTCGAATATATGTTCTTCATGAAAGTTTTAGCCCTATGTATATAGTTTTCTTTTCAATAGTATCATGTAAATCCGAGTTATATAGCATGAGTTATTACTAAAAGAATCAAGGTTGTTCAACAAAATTTCAGCAACATCACAAAATACCATAGTTCACCAAAAATTAGATTAAATTCATAGACATCCCCAATAGTTATAAATCATTATAATTATCATTTCCAACATCATTATCATGCCAATTATCATATCAAGACATAACGATCACCATTTCAAAAATACAATTTTTATGAGTTTAGGAATAAATATGCATATATATACTAACCTCAAATGGAGTCTTAAAAACTTTAAGCCCTCAAGTTTGCTCTTCCCTTTAGGGGTTTCCACCACCCTCTTTATCAGCTAACAGGACATCAAAATGTCTCTTTTACACCAAAGAACAAACGTATATTACATAACTCTACTCTTTAAACATAAACTTAACTTTAACTATCAAGCTATATCTTTTAACTCAAAATTCATGTCAAACTTCTTTAACTAATCTATATGCTAAAAGGAAGAGTTTTAACTCTCGAAAACTATAGTTTGACTAAAAAACTAACCCATATAAAATGAGTCTCCACCAAGATCGAAAATAGTAGAAAACAAGAGAAAAGAAGAAAATAATATGGTTTTTAGCTTCACTTACTTCTTCCTTTACCAAAAACAATGTGGATTTGGGTGTTTAGCTTCTTCCTTTCTTCCTTCTCCAAGAAAATGGCTTATTTAGCTTCAATAACTCTCTTTTTTACTTTTCTAAAGGGTTTTGGGCTATATAAGTGATTTTTCCTTTAGTTTTTTTTGTGGTTTTAGCTTCTTTTGAGTGAAAGAAAGTAGAAAGATGGAAGGGTGAAGAGGGAGCACGAATTTAGATGAAAAAGTTAGGGTTTGGGGCTGATGTTAATGAGAAAAAAGGAAGAAGAATGATTTTTATACTTTGGTAAAAATATCAATTTGGTCCCTCCTTTTTTTGCCAAATACCCACTTAAATTCTTGGCTTTTACTTTCTTATAACTTTTCTCAACTTTATATCTTTTAATTAAATCACCCATAACATAAATAAAGTCTTTTATTAATCTTTAAACTCCAATTTTAGACTCCGATAATATTAATTGCTGCAATTAAATATATTAATTATTCGGACCTAAATTACGGGTATTACATGATGAGCATATGGGTTTGCATGTGATATAAGTTCTTGCCTTGTCTATTATAATAACAAGAATATTTTTAATTTATTCAAGTTAGAAATAATTATAACAACAATTTAGAGAATATTGCATAGACCATCTATTCTTCTTCTTTTTCTTCTTTTTTTTATTTGAAAATCTGCAAATGACACAAGGTATTTTATAAGGAAGTTCTAAGATATTCTAAATGTATACTCAAAATATTCTTAAGTATACTGAGATATTCTCATAGAATTTCCAAATGTATATCAAAGTATTCCAAAAGTATTCGTAGAGAATTCTCAAGAAATTTCCAAAATATATCCAAACTATCTTCAAGGTATACCAAAAGTATTTCCATGGAATTCCCAAATATATATTTAAGATATCATTAAGGTATACTAAAGGTATTCCAGGAAATTCCTTGAGAACTTTCAAGGTGTACCCAAAGTACCTTCAGGGTATGCCCAAGACATTCCTGATGTATTCTTTAGGAATTCCTAAATTATATCCAATATAGTCCTAAGACATATCCAAAATATTTCAAATGTATACCAAATTGTTTATTTGAGAAATTGTGATGTTTTGAATTTTTATTGAATTATATTCTTCTTCTTCTTTAATAATCAATTCTTCTTGTTCTAGTCATTTTGTTCTTTATTGGTGAAAATTGAATCAAGATATGTCTAAGGTATACCAAAGGTATGTTGAAAATATACTATATGGGTATATTTTGGGATTATTTTGAAATTTAGATATTGTTGTAATTTTAAAAAACCGTTTTTGGTAAAATTAAAAAAACTTTCAGTGCTAGTAAAAATATAAAAATGTACCCATTTTTTTGGGTATTTTTGTAAAATTCTCTATAAATTTTTGAAAGTTTATTATTATTATTATTATCTTTTTTTATTCTCTTTCTTATCAATTTTTTTTTAACTTTTCAAATATGAGAATAACTGTATATTTAACGTATTTTTTTGCTTAATTGATAAAGAAAATAGTCTTTTTTTTTAAATTTTTTAAACATAGATAAGAATTTCATTAACTTGTATTGTATAGCTACCAATTGTTCTTATACATGTATCTATTTATTTTTAATCATTGTTTAATTAACTTAATTAGTAAAAGAAATATAACAATTTATATTTAATTAACTTAATTACTAAAATAAACCTTGGATAAACCTTAATTATAAAAAAAATATAAACATGTAATTAATTAACTTAATTAATATTATTTACTTTGTTTAACCTTTAGTTAGATATTTAGTAAACTTTGGATATATTTTTTGTAAATATTTAGTAAACTTTGGGTAACTTCGAATTTCGTTAATTTTCTAGTAAGTCTTTTATAAGCCTTGGTTAATTTTAATTTTTATTAATTTTCTTTTAAACATAAATTAAACATTAGGTAAATTTCGGGTAAACATTTGATAAATATTTGTTAAATTTTAGGTAAATTCTAGATAAATTTTGTATAACTTTAAGTTTCATTAATTTTCAAATAAATTTTGGATAAACATTCGGTACATATTGAATTTCTATAGTTTTGTAATATTTTTATCGTTTTTGATATTTTTGAAAAAAAAAATAACCTTTTTTCTATTTTTGAAACAAATTTTAAAGGGTCATATTTGGTAAATATATATTTTTTTTTCATTTTGTAGAAATCCCTTGTTATATTGACTTGAGCCAAATTTGAATAGTCAAGAAATTTCCCCGACTGAATGGATTTTTGAACATAATTTACTGGTTATGAAAATGGAAGCTCGAACGTTAATTTAATATTGATATTTATTATTTAATACCCCATTCAGCGATGCAAACTAGAGATGGAATTTTTTTGTTTTTTTTGGGTAGATAACTAGAGATGGAATTTAATTACAAACCGCGAGTCCCTGTCCTGTTCGGATGATTTTTTGACTTTTCAGCAAGCCGGAGCGGATTTCGGAAAATTTAAAATATTATTTAGACATATTAAATGTACTGCAGAATTACTCTGTTATGTAATACGGATGGAAATGAAAACATATTTATATACCCATTCTAACAAAATATATGTGTATTTATTTATTTCATGTCTTAAAATATTAATTTAATTTATATTATTATATTTAATTAATTAAATTTAAATTAATGATGTGTAATAATTATGGAGAGACCTAATGCAATAAAAATTTTTAATATGTTTTTATTCTAAAAATATCCAAATATTTTATTACTTTCTTAGTTATGTATGGATGAATATTATTATTTTTTTAATTAATTAAATATAAATTATAAAATAATTAATATATTAGAAAATTTTAAGATTTAAATTTATAATCAGAGATAAAAACAGAAATGGTGAAATCCAACTCTAATATGCGTCGTTGTTATCTCTAATGTCAACTGCACCTATCCAGTATAGCTGGATATCGAATGACTGCCCCATATTTATACGAGGATGACAAAAGAAACAACAGGCTGCAGCCTTTTGAAATCTCAACGAAAAGAAGAAAAGAAAATTTTGCAAAGTCGTCCTCTTTTAATTTTAATTTACAAAATTTCTCATTTTTTTGTTCGTTTTTATTTTTACCAAAATCATTTTTGTTTTTACTAAATTTTTAATTAGTGGAGGCAAAGTCTTCATCTTTGTATGCCAGTATACTGCCGAAAGATGACTGGTTCAATGACATTTGTCAAGAAGCAATGGAAAGATTAAATGAAAAATAAAAAACCATCGATGGAGATCGGGAACTTAACAGCCCAACAGCCTCTATATATGCACAATCTATTGTCTGTCTGATTTCATGGAAGTCCCAAGGCAGGTTTGTTTACCCCTTTGTACTTTAGAAAGTGAACAGATTTTTTAAGAGATTTGTCGAGGCCAAGGCACCAAGACGAGGCCAAGTTTTGGAGGAACTTCTTGGCATGATGTTTGGGCATAACCAATCGGTTAAGCTTGCTAACGTCAAGGGTTTCTCGAACGTGGGTTGTCTTTGCATATGTACTTCATCTTGTGGGAGCGGATGTGTAGCAATTGGTTTAAATTTGTTGTCATCTTTATAGTCATGTTGTTTTTTGTTGTCTTCATAGTTGAGATTAAAACCGAGAGTAGGATTGTGCATGGAGAAAAAATTATTGTTCGAAAAAAATTATTTTTTTTTTGCAATGGAGATGAATTAGTTAAAAATTATTGCGTTATTTGATCTCTTATTTTTCTTCTTTTTTATTAAAAAAAAATTACTAAAATATTCTCGATATATTCTTAAAACTTTCCGAAAGTATACCAATGACTTCATAATAAACTTTACGAATAAAGTCTAATGACACAAATCAAATAACATTTTAAACAATTTATTAATTATTAAATTCTTCTTTATTTTATTTTCTATTTTGGTGAAAAATAAATCTAACGTATTCCTGAATTTTATTCAAAAAATTCTCAAAGATAATCCCAAATAATTTCTAAGGAATATCTCAAGGCTTCATATTAAATTTTACGAATCAAGTATAAGGTATAATACAAGTCAAACAACATTTTGTACGATCTATTGATTATTCAATTTTTCTTTTTATTTTTATTCTATTTTTTATGTAAAAATTAATTAAAGTATTTTCAAAATATATTTAAAATACTTTAGAGTTATACTGACAGTATATTTTTTTAATATATTTTAGAATAATTTTTTCAAATTTTAATATTGTTTAAATTATTTTAAACGGTTTTTGATAAATTTTTTAAAAAAAGTTTAATTATCGATGTTAATGTAATTAAGTTATCGAAATTTTTGTAAAATATCCAAAGCAGAATAGCTTGGCCCACACTTCTATAACAAAATCACAGGTGGCAAAATCTCAAACTAACAGGGGGAAAAAAACGAACCTAGACATTTTCAAGTCCACATTCATCCTTCTTCATTCTTCAGATACATCAAACTAGGCATGAAAGATCAAATCTCCTCTAATCCGCACTAGAGCCCTATCTGTTCACTGAAGAAACAAAAGGGTTCAAGGGAGGTTTTATAAGGAAGGAAGAAGAGATGAGTCAAAGAAAAGGAGACATGCATCATCAAGATCATCCTTACCATGTTCTTCATAAGCTTCCTCCTGGTGATAGCCCTTATGTCAGAGCTAAGCATGTCCAGGTATGGAAATATTTACATTCCTCCATTGTTATGTTATGTGCATGTTTTTCTGTTATGTCAGAGCAGGGTTTTAATATATTTGTATAATGACGTTGTTTCTTTGTCTGTATTGAATTGAGCTATGATTAGATCCTTCTTTTAGCTTAATTCAGTGTTTGCTCCAGAGGGACTACCTGTGATTTTCACTGGCCTTTGGTTATTATTTTTAGGGAAAGCAGTTTCTAGCAAAGTTTTATATATTGAAAGGTCTCACCATATTCATGGATGCAGTTTGGAAAGGGATTTTCTTTTCTTGGGGACAATTTGTCCTGAAAACGATTTTCTCTGGAAACAAACAAGAGTCAGGAAATATTATCAGTATTTTGGTTATATTTATGTACATAGGGAAAAAAAATTGTATGCCCTTTTCTTATCTGGGAAACTTCGATGAAATTGGGCCATGTTTTTAGTGGGCTCCACGTCTGAGCATGACTAATGCAATGATCTGAACCGCTGACCAAAGAAAATTGTTCTTTCCCTAGTTTTGTTCTGTTCTGATTTCTGAATTTGGCAGGTTCCTTAAGCTACCCACTGCAATTTTATTAAGCTGTTAGGTAATTTTTTTCCATTTTTATGTCTGATGCTGTGATTTGTATTATATGTATCTCTAGACTCAGTGATAAAAATTTAAAAAACATGAAAATTTTTAAAGTTCTTGATAATCAACCTTCTGAACACTTAGAGTATTTGCTTTCAGCCTCAGTCAGTACATGATAATTTTTATTTTATTAGTTTTGATTTTTTTTTTTTTATAAACTCGTTCCTTCTCCATCACAATACAGCTAGTTCAAAAGGATCCAGAAGCGGCAATAGTGTTATTTTGGAAGGCGATAAATGTTGGGGATAGAGTAGACAGTGCCCTCAAAGACATGGCAGTAATTATGAAACAGCAGGATAGAGCGGAGGAAGCGATCGAAGCTATAAAGTCTTTTAGGCATCGATGCTCCAAGCAAGCCCATGAATCATTAGACAATGTCCTCATTGACCTGTACAAGGTACCTGTATAGAGTAATTATTTCATTAGATATTAAATTAGATACAACTTGTCTGGTTATTACCATTGGGAAAGCTGTATTATTAATGAGATTTGAAATAAATTGATCACGTTTCTCTGGCCTCCGAAAGCATCAAGTTGCTGTTAGTGATTATTTTTGCCTGGGGCAATATAGAATTACAACAATGTATCACATTTTAATTTCATTTTGACGTCTTTGGTAAAGGCAATTCACTAATGGTGCTCTACAAGTCATTTTGTGCACAATCCTGAGATCACTTGTCAATCCTTTGCACACTTCGCTCAACATTGCCACTAGCAAGATTATGTTATTTTAAGAGTTCTTCTGTTTTCTTTAGAGTTTTTGGTAATGATTGTGATAAATTTGGCAGAAATGTGGGAGAATTGAGGAGCAGATAGAATTATTGAAGCTGAAGCTTCGGATGATTTATGAAGGAGAAGCCTTCAATGGGAAACCTACAAAGACAGCACGCTCTCATGGGAAGAAATTCCAGGTTACCGTTAAGCAAGAGACATCTCGGATACTGGTACTGAATTTGTTTAATCTTTTCTTTATATTATATTACTGCAGATCTTGTTTAGTAATCAGTTCTATAATGGAGCTACGCTCCACTTTGTTTCTTGGAGTAATTAATTGAACTTCAGTTTATCTGCCCATCTTAGGCATATGCCAAGTCAAGTAATCAACCTTATTACCTACTTCATTGTTTGTTTGCCCTGTTATATTGATGTTTAGCAGACTTTAATAGTGAGATAATTTCTCAAAACAATCCATAGGGAAACTTGGGTTGGGCATACATGCAGCAAGGAAGCTATTTGGAAGCAGAGGTGGTATACAGGAAGGCCCAGTCAATAGATCCTGATGCTAACAAGGCTTGCAACTTGTGCTTGTGCCTTATCAAGCAGACTCGATATGAGCAGGCACATACAGTTCTTGATGATGTATTTAAGCGCAAGCTTTCAGGGTCTGATGACCCCAAAACCGTAAACCGAGCCAAGGAGCTTCTTCATGAGTTAGATGCAAGCCAATCCTCATTGCTATCTTGGAAACCATCTGGAATAAGTTTAGAAGATGCTTTTATTGAAGGGCTTGACCAGTTGATGAGCCAATGGACCCCATATAGATCAAGGAGGCTTCCCATCTTTGAAGAGATCTCTCAATATAGAGATCAATTAGCTTGTTAACCCTTATTATTTTTATAGCATCTTTCATGATGGCAAGAGTTGATAAATATAACAGCGGGGAAGAGATAGCATATAGAATTTGAGGATCTTGTGTATATGTTTCTTGTGTTCATTGCGACAATTGACGCCAACGTCAGTAAGTAGCTACAGAATTATAATAGAAGTACTTCACATGCTTAGCAGCTTAAAAAATTTCCAGCATTTTGCATACGCCATCAATTTGAGTCCTCTTATTAGGAATGAATCAAGGATGCCATTTGAATTGTTGATACTTCTTTGTTGGGGCTCAAAGGGCTTGTGAATTTTTCATTCTCGTCCATGTTACTGGAGTATTGTTTCACCTTACATATTTTAGGGTTGAACTCCAATGTTAAAAAGAAAATGATATTTTTATAAAAGAGATCTGTGGGTTGATACAAAAAGGAGAAAACCTTCACCAGTTCTCTTTTGTCTCTGTTATAGCTTCTCCCAATTGAAGCAGTTCAACTACCCTTCAAATCCCTTCACCCTAGGCAGAGGTGGCACGAAGCAAAGGAAAACAGAAGCCTCTTCCTTCCCTGGAGTTCACAACTTCAGCACCAGCTAATTCTCGTCAGAGTTTCCAAATTCGAGTGCAAGCCTTTATATCAATTGCTTTGTCAGGTTCTCTGCTTCAATCCTTTTGAATTCCTTTTTAAGCTTAACGCCACTCTATGTTGTCATGGCTCTGTCTTTGTTTCCCCTTTTCTTTTTTGAAAATAATAATAATAATAATAATAATAGTAATATTGTATCTTTCAATTTGAAAGTCTATTCTCCAATTATTTTCAACTTTGGTGCAATTTTGAAAAGAAAAATATAGAAGACATTACTTGTATCATATCAAGAATGGTTTAGTCGCTAAAGTGGCCAGTTCTCCCATGTCCCAATTTTTTTTGTATTAACTTGTTCCAACTGTATTAAAATACTATACTATAAGGTTATGTTTGAATTGAAAATTTTGGATGAGTAATTTTGAACAATATATGAATTTCTGTTAAATTTATTATTTTTAATTTAAAAAATATCAAAATTTATAAATTTTGAAAATTTTCTTATTTATCAAAATTTTTTATTTTTTAGGGATTTAATTTTCCACATCTTATGGGGAAAAGTTCAAAATCCATTATTTTTTATCAATGAAGTATTGTTGCCAAATTTTTTTATTTCAAAATTGTTCCTAATAAATTAATATTTCAAAACTCTTTTAATCCTAAAAAAAAAAAGGCAAAATCATTTTTTCAATTTCAAATAATTACTTTAGCTTTATTATTATTATTATTATTATTAAATTATTTATAAAAAATAATTTTTAGTTTATACCAATCTAATTAAATATTATAACGTATAATAATTTTTTATTTTAATAATAAATAGATTATGTTTAAAAATTTAATTTATTATATATATAAAGTACTGTTAATTTTATTTTTTTTTATTTTTTTATTATTTGCTAACTTTTAAAATAACTAATGTTATTTTTTTAATTTTTAAGCATACGATGAAATTGACTCTATATACTTAATTAATACTAAATTCTCAATATTTAATAAAATGTATAATTGAAAATTAATTGTTAAATTCATATATTATAATAATTGAACCAAACATGAATATACGAAAAATTACATTGTCAAACTATAAATTTTACAATCAAACTAGACCATAGAATTATCAGAATCTATGAATTTCACAATCCATAATTTAAAATTCATAGATTTCATGAAATTTATGAATTTTAAATTTTTTAAATCCAAAGAGTGTCTAATGCAAGTTGGACATCGCAAGTAGATGAATTGATAAAATATAAGTATTTTAATGTATGTTAGACAAAAGTATGGAAAAAATTGAGATAAATAACATTTTTCTTAAAGAAACTTAATTTTACATTTGATGATTTATTATAAGAATCAAATGTATTAGCGAAGATCCAGCGAGAACCCACAAATTAACTTAGACCATAGATCAAGTTTTATATTTGATGATTAAATCACAAGAATGTAGTGTACTAGCTAAGGCCTACAAGTCAAACTTTGATCATAAAGCAAATTGCTGCTAGCGACTCAGGAGTCAGGACAATATCACAATAACAAACATCACATACGATGTGCCCTTTCGGAATTTCTCATCATGTCGCCGCATTTCATTGCACTAGATAAGTGATTTGTAGCATACATAAGCTATAATTATGCGCACTAGGCCATAAATAGTGATTCGTAGAGACCGGATAAATGAAGTTACAGAAAAGAATAACCAAGTAGAACAAGCAAAATTTCCAAACAAAAGATTGATAAAGAGAGAGACATTAGTAGCATTGAAAAAAAGGGATATCTAAACTGCAGGCGTTGAGCATATCTCCATTACATCTTAAACAAATATCACAAGCACAGGAAAAAAATATCTACTGGAGAAGTTCAAAATATAACCTATACAACAATCCAAAATACAAACCATCTTACATCCTACAAGGCATAAGGGGAAAAGAGTAACCTAGAAGACCCCAAGAGAGAGGACCGCAAGATGGATCCACAGAAGAAAGCGAAACAATTTAGCAAGGCAAGCCAGTGAGCTTGCAGCAAGAACAGCATAAAATTTAAGCAGGATTAACAATTGAAGCCATGACAAACAGACAACACTATGATAAGAATCAAAGCAATGATAATACCCAAAACAATCAACTTTATCTTCATATTCTGAAACCACATCTTCCTTCTCATCTTAGTTCCCTGTTGTCTGAAATCTTGTGCCTGCAACATAAATATATCATATTAGTGTATCAATGAAAAAACTGCACTCTGGCAGGTACATAGAAGACAGCCAAATAAATGTCAATGCCAATTCTGATGACAACTAAAAAATGTCACATAACCTGGGAGCGCAGATTCTCAGTTTTATCCACCAGCAACTCAATCTTCTCACCACGATCAAGAACCTGTCGAAAAGAAAAATGTTTTTTTACAATTTTTCATAAATGGTTGCCAGTATAATCAAAACTCATAATGTTATCCATCTCAATAATCACACAATCACTAGTCACTACCAGCACAGGATAATCCCAGGTCCTTTTGACCTCCAAACGACAATAAACAATTGGATGAAAAAACCGAATAGCTGTTCTATACCTTTTCAATATTTTCCATCATCACACCCTTCACTTCAGAAACCTGAGCCTTCACTTTTGCTAGCTTGCTGATTTCTTCAGGATGATCCACACAATATTGCATGTGTTCCTTCAGTTTGGGCCTACATATAAACATGCAAGTAAAACATTATTAAAAAGAAACAAGCTTTCAACGGCACCCAAAAAAAGAGATTAGGCTACATACCCAAACTCTTTATTCAGGCTATTGGCTTTAGCAGTTGCAGCTTTTCCTCCACCATATCTCTTGTTGAAGTCTTCCTTAACTCGCTCCAGAAAGGCAATCGGAATTTGTCTGCCAGCAGCTTCAGCTGCAACTACACAGTAGGCTGCACCATAAAATATAAAAAGCTGTGTTAAAAAGAAAATATATAGAATTTCGGTGGTCACTCAAAAGCAACAAGTCAACAAAGCATTCAATAGTAGTAAAGAAATGAGGGGTTCTAATGACTCCAAGTAAATTGAAGTACCATGGCTAACAAAAAGAAACTTAGATGCGTATGCACAGGATAAGTATAATCATCAAACAACAAATTGATTTTAACCCAGAAATCCCCATTCCCAAAGAAAATAAAAGAGAAACCCTGGCATCTATACCGCATGTCATGAACAATAGCTTAATAAGCTTTCCAATGTGCTATGCAAGATGTACTAGTCCTTCAAACCAATATAAACCTCAAAAATTGGAAAATGCTTGACCTGAAAGGAAAACAATAAAAAGATGAAGTAAAAGCAAATTTTATGAAACATTAATCGATCCTGAAAAATTTCCTAAAATTGGTGCTAATCACAAAACAAATGCTTGGATTAGAATAATTTCCAGTACTTCCAAATGAAAAATACATTTACATTTTCAATTTTTTTATCATTTTGAAGTTAGAGAAAGCAAACAAAAATCAATATGGCGAGTGCAAATCAAAAGTTCTTATCTGCAGCGTGGTTGACTATTTAAGCACAGATTGTTCCCCCGGAAGCCATAAAATGAAGATCTAAATAAAAAACGGTAAAACAATTGGTTGGGGGGGGGGGGGCGGCGCGGCAAGTAATCCATATCTACAATCAACGCGCGGATAAGCAATTATTTCGATACAATCAGATGTCAAACACACAGATCCCTACGAAAGTCAACAAACAACACCAAACTATTCAAATAGAGATCTAAATAGAAAATCAAAGAAACATAAATCCCATTCCCAAATAATATATCCACGTCCGTTTCACATGATATACAAAGCGTTGATCCAGATCAGAATTCAAAATCAGAAACAGCAAAAATACATACACATACGGGGAAAAAAAAACGAGTACCGACACACGTAGAAAGATGATAGAATCTTACTGAAGCCATTTTCAACGAGGTAATTAAAGGTGTGACCATCGCAGTTGTAGGTGAACTTATTGTTAGAAGCAGGGAGTTTCTGAAGGCATTGAGACGCGATGCTAGTGAAATTTCCGGTAAACTCCGTGTACTCCGCCAGAACCACCGTGCCTCGAGCCACGAAGCTGTAGATCAGAGATTGTTGTCCCATCTCTTCCTTCTTTTTCCCTATCAACTTTGTTTATTTCCTTCAGGAAAAAAAAAACAGCAAAACCCTAACACTAGCGATAATCCGATAGAAATTAAGAGAGACGAAGAAAGAGGGAAGAGACGATAAGATCGGAGAAGTGAGGAAATTGCTGGAATCGGGATGTTCACTATTGGACGCTAATTTCTTGTGTGTCCATATGGCGTTGTTTGTTGGTTTGTTATTTATTTTTGTTTATTTACGTAAACGGTGGACTAAATTATGAGAGAGAAAGAGAGAGCGGAGGGAGTCGCTTGGAAAAATCAGAAATGCCAAGCGGATGTACGAGCAGAGAGGGAGAAAGAAACTGGGGCGGTTCTTTTGTTTTTGATTTTTTTTTTTTTTTTGAGATGTGAGAGTTTTCCGAAATTGGAAGTTTCTGCTTTGAATTTTTTTTAATGTACTATTGAATCATTCGAATATTTCTAAATTTTTTTTTTTTCATATTAGAGGAATTTGTTTTCATAATTGTCTATAAATTTGTATTTTTTTTATTGAATTTTTTTGGCTAAATTATTAAAAAAAATTCTGAATTTTTCATTTTATCATATTTATGACTAATTTTTTAAAAATTTAAATTTAATTATATACATTTTACATTTTGTAATAAATTTTTTCTTGAGTTGATTGTACCTCATTTTGACTATTGACATAAAAAATATTAAAAATATAAGATAATATAGTGGAAAACGCATATGAAAAAACTTGTTACATAATTATAAACAAAAACAGCACCGTTTTACATATAAAATTACTTTTTTCACGTAAACTAAAATGATATTGTTTGACTAAAAAGGAAACAACTCATATTATAATAGAATTTATTTTGAAAAGATTTATGAATTTATTTAAATAAATATAGTTTTCAAAATAATACCATTTTAGTTTTTATATTCATGTGACAATTTTTTCCACATCAATTTTACTATATTTTTCACGTTTTTTTTTATATTTTTAATATTTTCTGCATATAACTATTTTTTTTTTAACTTAGCAAATTGTTTTTTTGTACCGTTTCCCTTTTTTCTTTTCGTCTTCGTTCTCTTAGTTGAAGGGGCCAAACCCACCAGAACTGCCACCTCGGAAGAAACATCGATTGCTTCGAGAACAACAATAATATCCAAGGAGTTGCCTCTTGATTCGGCGGGCTACAGATTGGAATTCTTCGATCGATAAAACTACGATTTCCCTCAAAACCCTAATCTAAAAGATTTCTATTCATATATCGTCAATATTCTCGAGGCCGACGTTGCCGAATGTGGCCGCATTTCCTACCATAACTCTATCCTACCTTTAAGCATCGTAAATCCATCTATCTTTTTTCGTTAATTTATGTATTGCCCCTGTTTGGTTCTGAGAAAATGGGCAAAAGCCAAGGCTTCTCCATAATTTAAAATTCTGCTTAATTTCAATCTTCGCAATCAGTCGGCATAAAATTTTAATTGCCATTTTTGTTTCCTATTTGTGGGTTTATAGAATTATTATAACAGACTTCGTAGTGGAGTAGTTACAGCCATTGCTGAGACTTGAGAGAGTGGCGTTTGCTTGCGCCATAACTATCTTGGCCAAAGATAAGCAACTCTCCCTTAGTGAATTGAGCATGTCTTATCTCTCTGTTGCCCAATAAAATGTAATTTTCTGCTTTTGTTTGTTCTAGCTGTTGTGTAATTTGTCGTTATCATAAGGAAAAACTTTGTTAAACTGAAGGGGATTGCCTTCCAATTACAGTGTACTGCATGATGAGTTTGTCAATCTTTTGGCAGATTTTTTAATCTACTAATCTTTTTTTTTTTAAAAAAATATAAAGATATTTCTAACATATTCTTAATATATAACCAAAATGTCTATTGAATGTATGTACAAAGTGTTTCTAATATGTACCCTGTAACACAATTTTATATGTCCAATTAAAAACTTTTCCGTATCATCCTGCTCGTTCCATTTCATATCATGTAACTAATCCATAATCTCATGATTTAACTGAATTATACTGTAATAATTGTCAATGTATTTCAATAGATTCCTAAGGTATTTCCGATGAATATTCAATGTATATTAAATTAATTTTCAATATATTTTCAAAATATATTCGATATATTTTCAATGAATGTCTAAAGTATACCTAAGGATTCTTAGAGAATGCCCAAAATATTCATAAAGGATTCCCAATATATATCCAAAAAATTCCTAAAAAATTCTTCGTGCATAGCCAAGTTATTCCAAGATACTGAACCAAGTTATGCTTAAAGGTATTCCCTAAGGATATACCAGTATAGATATACTGAATGTTGACTTTTTGTATATTTTATTATGACTTTTTAAGTTTAGGTATTTTTGTAATATTTTTTCGGAAAAATTATTGTTTATCCCTGTAGTTTGACATAATACATTAATACTTCCATGAGATTTGAAATATATATGATTTGCCTTTTATAGTTTGATATGATATGCTAGTATCAATGATGTTTGAAAAAATATATAATACATTAGTAGAAAATAATATTTTTTTTTTGCTCATGGAAGTATTAGCCTGGTAATTACAAGGATATATTAGTATAATATGTCAAAACTTTATGAAATAAATAATATAATTTTCAAATTTCGAGAGATACTGGTATATTATATCAAACTATATGAAGTAAATTGTATATTTTTTAAATCTTATAAGGGTACCAATAAATTATGTAAAATTACATAGGCTAAATAGTAATATTTTTATATTTTTTTTGGGTGCTCTAAGTAGTTTTGAAAACCACTTTAAAGTGGGGGTGGTGCTGTAATATTTAAAAAGTTTTTTGGTATTTTTAAAATATTCTCTTTATATTATGTTTAATAAAGAAACACAAGTTATATATAATTTTATTTCCATATTTATTCCGTTTTGTCAATTTGTTTTTTAATTTTTAATTTATTTTTATCTTTTTTATTTTTTTTTTCACTTGGCTCCTTAATACATAAAATAAAGTGGACTAAAAAATTTAGAGATTAAAATGTTAAAATAAAACAAATTCATGAATTATATATGCCATATAAAAAAATTTGACGCATGTGGAAAAGCTGCGGCGAAAGCACTTCAAATTTTCTATTTCATGTTTGTATATAATTTCATTTTCCTTTTTCATTATTGCTCAAGAGATTTTGTTGCTTTTGATTTATTGAAAGTTGATTGATTGTTACATTGCGCTAGTTTATGTTTTATTGCTGTTTAGTGTAAGCTTATAGTGATTTTTCTAGTAATCCATTCCGTGAGTACTTTTATGCAGATTTATTCTGTTTTATCATTTTGATCGAAATAAGTATTAGTATAATATAATAAAATAAAATAAAAGGGACAATTTGTATAGTTTTAAGGGAAAATTACTATTTACTCTATATAATTTGAAATAATACACTATTATCCTATTGAAATTTAAAAAATATACAATTTACTTGATATAATACTTATGAAGTTTAAAAATTATATTTATCTGTTAAAATTTTAACATATTGTATTAGTGTCTCTTGCAAGTTTGATTTAATGTACAAGTATCTTTATGAGCAAAAGAAAATATTATTTTTTACTAGTATATTATATTAATCTACAAGGGATAAATAATATAATTTTAAAATATCAGAAAATATCAGTATATTATATCAAATTGCATAGAACAAAATAGATGAAAACTATGTAAAAAAAAAAGATGAAAATTAAAAAAAAAAAACTATGTACTCTTGAGGTTTAATATGCTATCTTAGTATCATTTAAAATTTAAAAATTATATGAATTTTGCGCTATTTGTTTTATTTTCCTTAGACTATGTAGTTAAATTTTAAGACATTCATATGTAGTAGAAAATAATATTATCATTTGCTTAGAAAAATACTAGTTTATTAAACTTACAATATATTAAATTTGTAGGATATACTAATATAATATGTTAAATTTTATGAGATAAATAATAATTTTTTGGTCATTTTATTACAATCTAATATATTACTTAAGAGAAATAAGTATTAGTATAATATAATAAAATAAAAGGGACAATTTGTATAGTTTTAAGGAAAATTTACTTTTTACTATATATAGTTCAAAATAATATACAAATATTTTATTGAAATTTGAAAAATATACAATTTATTCTATATGATTTAACAAAATATACCAGCACCCATAAAATTTGAAAATTATACTATTTATCTGTTAAAGTTTTGATATATTATACTAATATCTCCTACAAATTTAATTTACTATATAAGTATCTATTTAAGAAAAAAAAATTATTTTTTATTAGTATATTATATTAATCTTAAGAAATAAATAGTATAATTTTAATGTAGAAAGCAAAGTGATTGAATAATAATTTTTTCTAATTTTAAACACCAATAATATTAGTCTAGTATAGTATGTCAATCATTAGAAGTAAATAGTAATTTGTAAAAAAAAAAAGCGACATTTCATAAAGGGCAACGATGGAATAAGAGGGTTATTTTGCCGCGCGTTCCCTTCTTTTCCCGCCAAAGTACTCCGCTCTCATCGCCACTCTTCTTTCTCTCAGCGTTGCCACTCTCACTTAGCGCATCACAATCACCACAAATCCAGCACCGAAGTGGTGGATATGGATATGGACATACCGCTGCCGGACGAACTCGAATGGCTCGAAGCCAACTCTCGTTTCCACGAAGACCACTTAGACATCCCTTTACCTGCTTCGCCCCCCTTCCAGCCCGAAGAGGAGGTACAATCTCCTCCTCAGTCACCTCCACAGCCGCCCGATTTCCAATTAATCGGCCGCAAACGTCCTCTATCCAACGGCCCAGATTCACCGAATCGCGAAGATATTTTCATATCTGATGAGAAAAGAAGTAAAGCCGACAATTTTGGGCAAGGGACTGACGAGGACTGGCTCCGATACTCGCCGCGTCAGGAAAGGAATGCTGGAGACGAGGAGAGAGCAGAAGTAGCTGTCGAGGAGGAGAGGATTGTGTCCAGATATGCGTCTGAGATCGACGGCGATTTTGTTCCAGTGACTGCGCCGACGGGAGGCGATAGGGTTTATGCTAAGATATGTAGAGTGGAAAGGGAAGAAAGGTTCAAGAAATTGGATGTGAATTCCCGATCAATTGGTAGGATCAATTGCTTTATTTGTGCGCTTGGAAAAGTTTGTGCTAGCTCATATGTATATATATTTGCAACCCATCTACTTTGCAGGTCTGATCTTGGAGCCCATTAATGTTCTTTTACAAAGAATAGAGGCGGAGGCTTTTACCAAGGTACACATTATGGAAAAAATTATAAGAAATAGATGCTGAGGAAATATTGATAATTCCCTTTCACATTATAAGATTTCTCATGCACTACTCTTGTTATGCTGAAGGCTTTGCAAGCTAGTTCGGAAGATCAAAGTGATATGGTTCATACTGAAACAGAAGGTGTGCATGAGCAACTTTGGGTGGACAAGTATGCTCCAAATTCATTTACTGAGCTCCTTAGTGATGAACAAACAAATCGAGAGGTATATTTCTGAAAGATATTTTTTCCTGAAGTGTAATCGCAGTGAGTAGGCAGTTCCTTTTGACTTTTTTGCTTAAATTCTATGATTTTCCAATTTTAGGTTCTCTTATGGTTGAAGCAGTGGGATTCATCTGTTTTTGGATCTGAAATAAGAAGTACATCAGATGATGTTCTGTCTGCTTTGAGACGTCATTCTTCTGGTTCTCAGAATCAAAGGCATACTGATTCAACTTTCGCAAGAAGGAACAGAAGTAATGGATGGAATAAAGGAAATTTTAGGCATTCTAACAATTCAGATCGTGAGAATAATTATGTGAAAGGAATTCAGGAGTTATGGAGCAAGAAGACAAAAATTAATGGTCCACCAGAACAGAAGGCCAGTGAACCCAATAGATTTTTCCTAGAACTAAAATAAATAAATAAAGGAAGAATTTGGGGTTTTGAAGTACATCTGTTTGCATTAACCTATATAAGTTCTGCAATTTCTCATATTCACATGCAATACTAATGTACAAGCGGTTGAATCTGAAATTAAGAATGGCGATATCAACATAAATATCCTCCAGAATTTTCGTGGTTTTCAAGACGAGATTGTATGTTGCTTAGTCATTCTTTTCCATGAATAAGTTTTGTTTGGGTGGGTAAGTGCATTAAATGATTAAAATTTGGTTCAAGGTGAGCTTTTGCTTTTCCATGTCTCAAGTCCGTTGTGTTATCATATGTTCTGTTTCTTATATGGATCATTTTCCTTCCCTTCTTCATCAAGGCTACATTTATAATCTAATAAGCCATAATGTGGAAGGGTCAACCTCATATTGTCAAGTTGTAGCCAATTCCGACTTGGCATCCTTCCTGATTTAAGAACTTGTTCTTGCTTAAATCAATCTTTTGTCCAATTAGTCTTGGCTCTCACTTTCATTAGGGTCTTTGTGAGTTCCACTTTTATTGTACTGTTAAACATCATCTGTTCTTTCCAGAATCTATTTCTTTCCTAGTTATCTAGTCAGACTTTGAGCTACATACCTTTTCTTTTAAGGGGACAAGGTGACTCAATAAAACTAGTGATGGACCTGCAGTAGCTAATAAATTTTTGGAATATTTCTTTGTAATGACTAAAACATATAAACTAGAATTCTTCATTTTCAACTTTTGGGAGCGACCATCATCAGTAACTGAATCTTGTTACCATTGCAGATCCTTTTGCTTTGTGGTCCTCCAGGGCTTGGAAAGACCACACTTGCTCATGTAGTTGCTAAGCATTGCGGATATCGAGTTGTGGAGGTTTGTCACTTAGTTCTTATTTGGACATATGAGAAAGCACACACCCTTGATTGCTTAAGCCATGTCTTCTTGGTTTTTAATTGCTATGCAAGTTCATCCATCTGTATGTTTTCTAGAATTCGATATATTCTGCTTTGTTCTCTAGGAGGAATTTTTCATGAAAACTTGATGCTGGAGAATTTTATGGCGATTAGTGGTATAATCAGGTTTCTAGCTTGTATATTACTCTGAGAAAATTTATGTTGCATACATTTTAATATTAAATTGATTCATCATTCATATTAGCAACCTTCACATGTTATCTTTGGTTTATATTCTTACTTTAGCTTATTTGCGTTATTCACCTAGATTTTCAGTGGGTTTTCTCTATGTTGCTTATATGTTTCACTAAGCATTTGGATCTATGCAGGTTAATGCAAGTGATGACAGGTCCTCATCTACAATTGAAGCTAAAATCCTTGATGTAGTTCAAATGAATTCTGTAATGGCTGATGCAAGGCCTAAGTGCTTGGTCAGTTGTGTTTTTCTAAGTTTTGCACTTGTTCTTTTCTAAAATTGAAATTAGATAACAAATGAAATGTGTTTTCATCAGGTGATTGATGAAATAGACGGTGCTCTTGGAGATGGCAAAGGTGCTGTTGAGGTTCTTCTAAAGATGGTACTTGACTATGGCTTTCTATTCATAAAATGTTCTTGTTTATGAAGTGTGCTAGCTATGCTACTGTCTCTCTCTCTCTCTTTTTCTACACATTGGTTTTACTTTTGCAGACCTATAATTTCCTTGGTCGAACTGCTTATTGCTATTAGAATTCACTTGGCAAATTGATATTCTCCAGGGGTATTGACAATTGTTTTAGCCACTGGGTCATAATCAAGTGTTTTTTCCCCATTTGGATACTCTTATGCAGTTAATGTATTTCATACTTTGTTTTCCTTTTGCTGTGAGATGTTCAACCCATTTCTTGTTTTTCTTGTGGAAGTTCTATGTGAAGCATCTACTTGGCTCTATGAAGCTCGAATTGCATCTGCTTCAGCTCTGTGTTTTCTTTATAAGATATTTAGGTTTTATGAAACATAGATTTGAGCATCTTAATCAGAAATTTCCACATTGATTCTTAATTTGCATGCTTAATTAATTTTAACTTTGTGCCTTCTGTTATCTATTTTATCTGTTATTTCATGCAGGTTTCTGCTGAAAGGAAGTCCATCACCGGGAAGGAAAATATAGCTAAAGGAGAAGAATCAGGAAGGAAATCATCCAAAAAGGGGCATAAAACAATGTCACTTTCAAGACCTGTGAGTTTCAAATTATGCATGGCTAACCTTTTCGTATGTTTATTTTTCTTCCTTGTACAAGTTTCATAGTAGGTTGGCTGTCTGTGCAGGTCATTTGCATATGTAATGATCTGTATGCTCCTGTCTTGAGACCTTTGCGCCAGGTAGCAAAGTATGTCTTTCTTGCAAAGTCATTGAGGAATCCTTTTGCTAAATTCTTGAAAGTTATCCTGCACAATTCATGTGCTTCTTGTCTGAAATTCTGATGAACATGTCCTAACAGTTCTATTATGGTATGAATATGACATTAAATTATAAACTTTGGACCTAGGCTGAAGGCAAGCCTTAGAGTACCTATCTTATGAAGAACGGTTTTGATAAAAATGGTATCTATTATAAATTTTTACTTGAGAAATTCGATTCAGAAGAGATACTGTCATACAAGTAGCTTAATTCTCCAACAGGAATCACTATCAGGGTTCGGATTCTAACTTAAAATTATTGCACGAACATTCTAACTTAAAATTTTTACTTCTTGACAAAGATTATCAATTAGTTACATCTTTGAGTTCTTAATTTGTATGGATAACAGCTTTCTGAGCTTACAATTTTTTACTTGAAAATGTTTGGCCTATTTCAAATAAATAATTTGTTAACTTTGATCGGTTTTGAGTGAAACTGGGAAGTAAGAACTTTAACACTAGAAGTGGTAAATCTTTGGGTTCTCATAAAGGAGGTACAGACTATGGCATCTTGTATCTGCTCTCTTTGTCCTGCTGTTTATACTCTTCACATTTACTAGTCAAATTTCGTATATATAAGATATCGAGAAAGGGGGTGAACTGGTTGATACTGGACAATTTTTTGGATTCTTTTTATATCCTTGTTTATCTTGACAGTGAGGAGGTGTGGAATTCAATCTGTAGACTGCAATCTAGTAATGCTACTATGTGGAACCTCACTGATGTAAGCATTTGAATGAGAAGCTGATTGAATTCTCTGTCTTACCCCAAGTATTCCTGTAGCAGGGTCACAGTGCCTTTTATTTCCAATATTTACCTTCCTCATTTTTGAGTTTGAGTTCTGGTTCTGTTGAAAGAAAGGGTAAAAAAAATGGCTTCAACAAGAAATTCTTTCAACAAATCTGAATGGTTATGCCTGTCCAACAAATTTGACTGAGGCTTGCCTTTTTGGGTGGTAATAGTTTGTTTGTTCCACAATGATTTCTTTGTGATTTACGAGGTTGGGCTGTTGGTCAGCTAATGAATAGGGTTATAGAATAAGTTTTCTTTCTTACAAAGTTTGGCTAGACTGGTTAAGTTGATATGCTTGAGATACGTGTGTCTAAAATATTAACTAATGAGTACATTCTTTTGGCTGTTTATATTCTATTCTATTGTTAGAAAGATTATGCTTTCTTCTAGAAGTTAATTGGTTTAGCATTGTATTTAGTGCTCGGTAAAGCTCTGACTAATAAATTTGGTTCTAAGGCCAATGAAGGGAACCTGGGTTCAGACTCAACAATGCCACATTCCATAAATAGTTATCTTAGCTACTTGGATATCCTAACATTATTTTTTGTTAATGGGCACAAAATTTTATCAGCCCATGCAAAATTAAATCATTTATACTTGCTGAATATTATAAGACTACTTTGGCTTGCTTCATTTTCTAGTAACAAGAGGAAAAAATTCCTTTACAGTCAACAAACATCGACCAATTTGTCTCCTTTATCTAAAGTGAAGAGTTTGATGTTTATATGGCTATTTGTTCTGATTCGTGTATATATTTGCTATTTTGCTATAAAATCTATGGATGAAAAGCATGGTGTTTGAATTGGAGAGAATGAAGGGAAATCATTCCACTTGCATATGTATGATGAAATTATGCTGGGGCTGACACATGTATACTTTCCTTTGAGAAGGGTTCTTATATATTTTACCTTCTATGTTTCTCTGCCAGCATAACATCACTTAATTAGTCAATTTGTTATACATTTTTGTTTTTACTTGAACAGTATGTTGGTCTAATTAGTTACTATAAATAACGATTCTTGGCATGAGTTTTATTATTTTTTGATTCTTAACTGTTCAAGCCTGCTGTATTGATGAGTAATTGCGCTTTTATCAGGATTCATATATTTGTTCAGCCAACAGTTAGTCGTGTGGTAAACAGGTGATGCATTATCTACTTTTGCGAGTCTGTTCATTAGCTTGAATCTTTAAACCTTAATCTAAAAGGAATGTATCAATATTCCATACAAAAGAAATTTGTTATCATATGATGGATGATCCAAGGTGAAAGCACATGTTAGTGAGTCCAATAACATTTTAATCCTATAATTTGATAGGCTGCTTACTACTGTTGTTTTATGCTGAGATTCAGGATCTCAAAATTGTTCACATATAATGAAAAACTCACATTTTGTTGGACATCTTGTGTTACTCTCTTCACTAGTTCATAAACATTGCATATGTACCATCCAGTCATCACTGATATTGATGTGTATACATATATATGATTCTTTGCCTCTTTATGTCCCGAAGGTTTTCCTAGGCATGTCCATGTTATATTTAAATAAGTTTTTTTCTTAAAAGATGGTCATACATGCTTCCAATTCTAATGAAAGCCTTCTCATGTTTGAGTTTTTCCCTTTCTAATACGTGATGGATTAATATGAATATTTTCTGAAATGACTTGTTAATTGTCTTTTAGTGAGTTAAATAAAGAAGTACACTGACAGATGAAAAATAAGTATGGCAACTAGCTTCTCATCCTTCATTGATTCATTACTTGATTTCATGTATTATGGTTTGTCAACTACAGTTGACTAATTTCTAAAAGTGGACTTCGTTAGCGTCATACTCATAACATGTCTCTATTTTTAGGTTGGAACCTGTATTTGCCTTTTCTGTCCAGCAATAATTTTTTGTTGAAAGTGGAGTTTCTCAGTTCATTTAGTTGTGCTGAAATGTGCCATTACAGACTCAAATATATATGTAAGAAGGAGGGAATGAAAACAAGTTCTATTGCACTAGCTGCATTAGCGGAGTACACTGGTAAGTTATGTTTCTCTTCTCTGAAATTTTTGATAAAATTGTAGTCAATTTAGATATTAATATTTTGATGAATTTGACACTGGATATGCTTATCTTTTTAGAATGTGATATACGATCATGCTTGAACACCCTCCAATTTCTCAACAAGAAAAAGGAAACGCTTAATGTGGTAAGTCTTTGATGTAATATTGTTGTATTCTATTCATTGAATTCAAATGACCTCTGTTTGTAATGCGTCTTAAAAGAGATCTTGCACTTTGTTTTGGGGTTTTAGTTAAACTAGTTTTTCATTAACGTGCTTTGCATATGATTATTAGATATTTGACTCATCATTGATCACTATTTGATATTTTATTCATAGTGAATTATAAAAGTATATGTTTATCTCAAATTTCATATTATTTTATAGTATTTTATTCACAGTAAATAAGGAGTTCATGTTTATCTCAAATTTAATATTACTTTATAGTATTTTATTTATATTCATGCATTTTTATTAGATAACTACGTCCCCTCCAAATTATTAATTTGTCTATTATTAAGAGTCATATAAAATAGAAGTAGTAAGTACTTTACGGTATTTTGCATGTCCCCCCCTCCCTTATTTCCACTTTTATATATTTTATGATTTGTTTCATCTTATTATGATATTTTATTCACAGTGAATTATAGGAATGAATGTTTATCTCAAATTCCATCAAATTACTAATTTGTCCATTATTAAGAGTTATATATAAAATAGAGGTAGTAAGTATTTTACGATCATTTTGCCTGTCTCTCCTCCACTATTCCCACTTTTATATATATTATGATAAGTCAAGTAATGATAATTTTTTAGTCCATAAGATAGGAACAACAAAGAAAGAAGAGATAGGAGAGGACTTTAATATTAAGGTTAGAAGATTTTTAGTAAAAAAACGTTTTTGATATTGAACAAGAATAAGCCTTATTCCCTCAATTTTGAAGGGAAACTGAAATGAGATTCTATGAAATAAGTAATTTCATGTTATCATTTCCTTACCTCCTCGCTCATCCAAAGAAGAGATAACCCTTGTCCTACTCATTATTTCTTTTCCTATCCCTTCCTCTATTTCCATCCATAAGGATACAACCCCTTATTTTGGTTTTGATATTAAAGTAAGGAAGTTTCTATTATAAAAAGAAAAGCAGTTTGTATTTGTTTTGTTTCTCTATGTTTATTTGCTGTTGTTGATTGTTATATGATTCCCAGTAAGTACAACAAAAGTGAATGATTAAAGTTATTAAGGAATAAAGCTGCAGGAATATCCAGTAGACAAGAGCTTTGATTGTTAATTTTAGCTCTTTCAAAAGGATCTCTTGGAAGTTTAGTGAGACTACCCAATTTGGCTTTGCATGGTATGTGCTACATTGGCAGAGGAAATGAATTATGGAAGAAGTCCTTTTCTAATAGATAAGTTTGGATAATATTTTACCTAACTAATAGGTCTTTGAGAGCCTTTTGTTCATCTCTATTTTTGTTTCAGGTGTCCTTGGGGGATGTTTAATACAACTCTAAGGATACCCTTGGCAGTTTCTACATCCTTAGTCCCCTTTTGTACATGTTTTTTGCTTGTTTCAGTGAACTTTGATTTAATTCTGCTTTCTTTTACTGACATTGAGCCATTTTGCTTGCCCTCAGCTGGAGATTGGTTCTCAGGTTGTTGGTCGAAAGGACATATCGAAAAATGTTTTTGATATCTGGAAAGAGGCAAGACAAAGTTCACATTCCTTTACAAGTGTTGCTTAACTGTTATTCCATTTCCATCATCTTAAATATATGTGAACTTGCTATTCTTTCTGCAGATTTTCCAAAAGAGAAAAATGAAGCAGGAGAGAAAATATTGCTGTGGCAGCTTATCAAGTGAATTCAACCTTTTGCAGTCCCTTGTATCTAACCGGTAACTATTTCTTCTGAACCTCAGATTTTCTTCCTTGCATTAAAGTCCCAGGCTTCCTAGCTTAAATGCTTCATGTATATGCAGTGGTGATTATGATGTCATATTTGATGGGATTTATGAGAACATCTTGCAGCTCCATTATCATGATCCGCTGATGCAAAAGACTGTAAGCCTTGACTGGGTTCCTATAACATCTTGAGCTAATTTCTGTATTACAGAAGATGTTTAACTTTGTCAATTTCCAGGTCAAGTGCTTAAATAATATTGGCATATCTGATCTAATACACCAAAATATTATGCGTACACAGCAAATGCCCCTTCTTGGTAAATATGAGGAATAACTGTCCTTTCCATTGCACACTCTGGATGCTGAAACGTATTCAGGTTATTAAAATTCTTAAATCTTTTCATTGTTTTTCTTTTGTGCAGCATATCAGCCTCCTCTTGCAATTATTGTGCACAATCTTGTAGCCCAAGTTCAAAAACCAAATATTGAATGGCCAAAATCTTATCAGAGGTACCTCTTATTCAATCTCTTAATTAGCTAGTGCTTAACTTCAAATATGTTGGATTCACTATTATCATCATATTCTCTGTAAACCTCCAGATACCGAGCAGCATTAGTGGAAAAGATGGACATATTGAGGTCTTGGCAAAACAAAATTCCACCATATATTTCCAGACATTTGTCAATAGCGTCCATTGTAGAAGACTCCATTTCACCTTTATTACATATTCTGTCACCTTCAACTCTGAGGCCGGTAATTTACTTGCTATTATTTTTTTGTTTCTTATCTGAGCCTGTATATTTATCTGATTTTGTGAA
Organism: Balakata baccata; assembly: GCA_949630135.1. Lineage (NCBI taxonomy): Eukaryota > Viridiplantae > Streptophyta > Magnoliopsida > Malpighiales > Euphorbiaceae > Balakata > Balakata baccata. The sequence continues at coordinate 44,971 of CATIWF010078073.1, read as the reverse complement.
AGTTCTAGAACATATAAAAAAAATCAGAGTTTTAACTTTTATGTGATGACCAGAAAACAATCCAGCACTTCTACTATTAACAATTTTGTGCTTAGTGTGAGAATGGAAAAAGAAACAAATATAGAAAATAAAAACAAGCTTTGCAATTGCTTCTGAAGAGAAGCCTTGTGTGAGCTTGGTATGTCCAATTTTCTGATAAATCTTACCAGTGTTTTACTTAATAGTATTTCTGTTTTCTAATAAAACAGTAGAGTTGTAGGGTTTGCTGAATAAATTATATGATGCTGCTTGTACTGCCCTCACCTGCTGCCAGGATTAGTGTGAACACCAAGGACTAACGTATAGTATACCATTTCCATTCCTTCTAAACCATAACTGTTATTGCCGCAATTCCTCCTTTTTTATGTTTTTTATACTCGTCTTCCATTGTCTCCCAATTAAGAACAATTCTTATTTTAAGTTGTTGCTGTGTTCTCACAATGTTTGTTTTTGTATCTCAGGTGGCATTGCACTTGCTATCACAAAAGGAGAAGAATGATATGGCTCAGCTAGTGAGCACAATGGTATCCTATTCTGTGACATACAAGAACATAAAATCGGATCCTCTTTCCTCTAACCGGGAACTTGATGCAGCTTTAGATAGCTCAGCACTTTCTTTTGATCCTCCCCTTTGTGATTTCATTCACTTTAAGGTCCGATTTGTTCTTTGATAACTTGTTATTTTTGTATCCAGGTGTGCATTTGTGCAAGTGAACCGAAAGTGCTACTGAATCGATTAAATTAGAAAACTGAAGCCCAAATAAATATCATTAATAAAAATCATGACTATATATTATTTATACAAAAAAACTTCAGTAGTTTTGTTTATTTCATCTACAAATTTGTAAGAACCAAGAGGAAGCAGAAACCCATACAAACCAATAGTAACGTAATCAAATTTCATCTGTATAGTTCAGATTTTTTTTTCTTTTTTTTCCGGTTATAATTTTTTTCCATTGTCTCACAATCTTGTCTATACCATTTCTCTTGAAACAGGGCTATGATTCTGATCATTATGTACTTCCATTAGCAGCGAAGCAAGTTTTGGTTCATGAGGTGAGTATTTATTGTTTTATTTTATTTTTTCTTAAGATTCTTGTTTAAGAGACTCTATCACCATAGATCCAAAAAATCACTAGCTAAAAGAAAAGTTCTAACTGATTCTTCACTAGACTGGTTTCAAATGAAGTGGTTGGTCTCGTTTTTTTATTTCCATTATCACTTATAGCATTTGCCAGCAATTGTTGAATGATTGTAGTTTTGTGAATTGCTTCATTCTCAAGGGTGTAGTGTCAAGTGTTATTGTTTCCAATATAGCAAAAACAAAAAAGAACAATTTAACTTAAAAAAGAATAATCTCTTGTGCCAATGTACAGTTTAGTAGTACTGTAGTTATTTATATTTCTGTATTCCTATTCTTTTATTTATTTATTTATTTTTGTTAATATCATTTGATTTGAAATTAAGTAATATTTTAAAATTTAGATTTTAGACATCAAGTTTTATCTAAATGGTCATGCTTTAGCATTTGTATTGATTCATGCACGATGCAGAATGGTATACTGGATGCTGATTACTTATGATTATGGCCACTGGCCAGATGCCTGGTGAGAAGTGTTCGTGTCACCACCACGGCACCACCAGACATTATTCTTATGCAAGTACAAAGTATGTCATTTCCTACAAGTACAGTTGATAAATTAGAAAATCACAATCCTTAATGTTTGAGATGAAGTTCTAAGTTTCTTGTTAGAATTGTATTCTTGCTATTAATATAATATGAGCCACTGGTATGTGTTAGCCAAGTGCCTGACAGTTTTAGGTAATGTCCTTGAGTTTTGAAGCCTGTGCCTAGCAGCGTCTTTCCAACTCAATAGGAGAAGATAATTGTCTGATACATAGAGAATTGTTCTTTGTGTTTTTACCTTGTGATATTTCATAGGCAAATTAAGGATCATGATATTCTCATTTTTTGACATTTAAAGAAATTACATCTTCTGCATCCCTCTATTGAAGTTTATGTGCTTCTTCTATTTTGTGGACTTGAAATTTCACTTCTAAATAAATTCTATTTTCAGGTTGAAAAGCAAAAAATTTTGCAAGTAAGCAGATCTGTACATTTGACAGATTGGGGCAATAAAGAAAACCTTGACTTAGTGGAAAGAAAGAACAATGACTCACAGTTCGCCAATGATTATAGATATTTATCTGGAAAAAGTGTGCAAAATCCAAAGCAATATTATCCTAGAGGCTCAACAATGTCATCAAATGCAGATTGTAGTAAAAGCGCCATCTCCAATATGACATCGAAAATCCCAGGAAATCCTAAGAAGTTATCTACTGGCTCCACTAGCTTCTTTGACAGGTAAAAAATGCAAAAAAGCCTCAGTTTATTGTGCCACAATTCTCAATATCATTGATATCATTGTTTATTTATTTATTTATTTTGAAGATGTGTTGCATCCTTATAATGGAGATAAATTTTGCTATTTTTGTTTAGAATACGTGTATGATGTTGAATCTGTGATATATATATATATATAATGCTATGGAATATGATATTTAAACTAGTCTTTTTGGACTGAATTCGCACAATTCAGTTGTGTGTATGGGAGAACACTGGATGATAACCTGTCTCATCATGTTCCTCATCCACATTTTCTTCCCTGTCAGTATCAGTTACTCGTTTTCTATATCACATGTAATATTAATGACAGACTATCTGATAACCATTCCCATTTTTTTTTCGTTTGGGTATTTTTATTTGCAGTGACATCTATGTTTCCTTTGATAATAAATAGAGGTTTGATAAGAAACAGGCATTTTTATCTGTTCAATTTTAATGTTATGCATGGTAAGTAATAACAAGTCCAAATTAACTGTTTTAGTTGCTGATCCATACATTGGCACCATCAAACCAGGTTCAGGAAAGCGAGTAGTAAAGGTTCTCAAAATACTAACATCGCTGTACGGACAATAACTACCTTAGAGAGAGATTCACGTCCTGTGCTATTTAAGTTCAATGAGGTACGTCACTGATTATAGGAATTCAATATAATCATCATGAAGATGTGTTTTATATGCATAATGAGGGCTAAAGATATCTTATGATTTATAATAATTGAATTGGTTCTTGCCAAAATAATCTGCAGATATTAGACGTCAGAATATTACTAAAATACTCTTTACCTGCAAATATCATTATGCACTTGCACAACTTGAGAAGTAAATTAAATATACTATATAAATTGTCCCACAAATTACTTTACCTTGTTCACTTTTAGTCATAAACTAGTAATGTAGCAAGGCATGGATAGAAAAAAATCAAGTCATTGGTTTACTGTGTTACCAATTAACAATGATTACTAAAGGATCTGGCTTTGTGTCTTAACAACTCAGATTTGGACAAAAACTGGATCTCACTCGCTGGGAGTATATTCAGCCATCCCCTTCCTAATTCCTTCTGTGCATGCAGGGTTTTACAAATGCTGTTAAAAGGCCTGTTCGGATGCGAGAGTTTCTATTCTGACTATTTTCACTACATGGAGCAATGGCGTCATCGCGAGTTAGTTATTATTCTAACACTTGAAATTGCATTGGTCAACAATATAGCAACTCTCATCTACTGCTGATTGCTGTTTAACCACATGCAGTTCTTACTGTTGCTACTCATACAAACAATTAACTCTGCATATTAGAACGATATATCAGATTTTGTCTCGATTCTAATAAGAGCCAAAAGTATCCACCCTTTTGAGTAAAAATCCAACTGAAGATGGATGGCATTGGGCAATGGATCCTGCTTTATCCGAATCAATTGATATGAGATAGCACGATTTGTTAACTGTTGTTACTATCCTTGTGAACTGAAGTTCTCCAGTATCAAATCTATCCAGAAATTCTCTTCCGGTTCATAAAATATTTGGGGGTCTGCCCATGATTGCCATGGGAATTAGACGAAAATTAATCTGTGAGAGACTTGCATTGGATTTGACTAGATTGATGTTTTTTTTCCCTTCACAATTAAAGAAAGAAAAAGGATGAAAGAACATACAGAGAATCTATGTTTTCCATCAGTGATTACATAAAATAATTCTGCACTATGTATATTATGTCAATGTAATATACATGATTGGGTACTTCTGCCCACTAGCACTCTCAACCAAACACAAAAATAAGTACTACAAAATTTGAAATTACCTTAGTTTCTAGTTATTGTTTTGACTAACTCTGCACACCTCCACCGGAACTATCAGTCGGGGGATCAATTGATACCATTAGCAAAGACATTGTAATTGAGATTAACCCTGCCCAAACATACACAATTGTGGGCACTCTTCCTCTTCTTCCCAACAACCCTTTAATAAAAGGATACATGTGAGCCAAAACCCAGAAGCTGAAGAAGCTTCCTCCAATTAGCTTACCCCATAGTGTTATCACACTATATATTGTCCTTGATATCCCAACAACAAGTGCAACAAAGTTAACCGTTATGATGGCTAATGGCATTATGAACAGACTCGTCCATTTGACCATATAAAGATCAGCATACACGTCATCTACATCTTCTCCTGCTGATTTTGAGGTCAACTTGAAAGAAATTTCAATACCGCCTATAACTTTCAAAATTCCTTGAAGCACGGCAACAAAGTGAGCACTAGTGCCTCCAATCACCCAAAATTCCTCATTTCGCCACCACTCCTCCAGTCCAATTCCTGACCATTTTACTTCAAGAAGGGAGAGGAGAGTCAAGGTTATAGTGATTATAAGGAGGTAGGAGAGGAAAGCAATATTGAGGCTTGAAACAATGAATTGTCTTGAAATTAGGGAAAGTGCTGGTAGGAAGCAGTACGTCACCAAAAAGAATGAGGTGAAAGGATAAATGCCAAAATTGAGATATGCAATACGTTGCAGGAACTTCATGCGCCTGCTTGCTAGAAAGGCGTTGTTTTTGAAAAAAAAAGATTTCAACTGAACCTGTTGCCCACCGTAGCACTTGGTGAAGACGGTCGGTTAGATTAATTGGTGCTGTGCCCCGAAAGGCATCTCGTTTTGTTATGCAGTACACAGACCGCCACCCGCGGTTGTGCATCCTGTAACCTGTTACCACATATTCTGTGACTGAGCCGTATATCCAACCTATTTTTTGTCCCCACTCTGTCTTATCTTCATACCTGTCCACAAATAAACTTTAAAGCTAACTGTAAGGAAACTTTGATTGCCAACAATAAAATGGACTATTGAAAGCTATTCAATAGCTTCAGAAGCAATGAAATAGTAGAAGACTTCCATCATGAAGTTCTGGTTCATGTAAGGGAGCCTAATTTGAAAAATCTTTATATTCACAATTTCAAGAATCCTCCATTCAAGTAAAGTTTGTTAGTAATTTTGTGCATACTATATGCAAGGTAGCCAAAGTATAGAAACACATTGATTCACAGAGTCATAGATGTGACTAGTGATTATAAAAATTAGCAGTGCCATTACCAGCAGGATATGACAGCAATTGCCTCTGCAACAGTAGGCGCATCAAGGGGTGATCGAGGCACCAGCAGTGCACCAGGTGGCCTGCCATTCTTCACAGAAACATGATCAGCAAGAGGCCAGCCTTGGTATTCAGCGATTGCTACAGACTCATTGAACATTGCTGAATTTCCAAACTTTTTTGGCTGGTTCAAGTCAGGGTGATCGGTCAGGGGTTGTGTGTCCGAGTCATCATATGTTTGAGCCGGAATGCGTGGAGCCTTGCCATTTACTTGGCCAAACATGCCGTTATACTCATTTGCCCTAGGAGGAAGGAACCCGTATTGTGCATATGTCGAAACATACACCCAGTTCCTACATAAACTGGACCTTGAAGACCATCAAGTGCTCTCATACTACCTGTTTTACAGTAAAAAAACAGTGCTCAAGATAGGATTTTAGTGAAAATGTGTATAATTAACAAGCAAGAGATTAAGTTAATCTAATTAAGGAGATGCTCCTAGTTAAGCAAAATCAAGAAGATTACCATCAAAGAAGACAAAGTTATGATTGGCATATCGATCAGATGGATCAATCCCTTCAAATCGTTGTGGAAATTGGATATAGCAAATACGGTCACCACCTCGATCCATCATGAAGCACATTCCCTCTCTTATAGCTAAAGAATTATATATATAATGATCACAATCCAAATTGAGTATAAATGGTCCATTGGATAAAATAGCTGAAGCTCTAACCATGGCATTCATGGCCCCAGCCTTCTTGTTGTGGTCATATCCGGGCCTCTTTTCTCGCGAGACAAATGGAAACATTGGTATCCTGATATCGACCCCCGCAAAATCTAATCTCTTCTCATCAGGATGACCCATCAGTGGATCACTTTCAGGAAATTTACTCATTATCTGCACATTCAAGAATTTTTCAGCATTGGAGTAAATTTATCAAAAATTAAAAAGAAAGAAAGGAAAAAAGAAAGAAAAGATGATAAATTTACAGTGGGATAACCTGTAAAATGCCAGCATGGTCACCCTTTGAGTGATCAACTGTTGGGTTAAGCCAAGTGCCAGGCCAGTGGGTACCATCAGCCATCCAAGTAGCTTTGGGTACACTAACCCCTTCTTCTGGCAACCTCCCACCATTCTTTTCCCTTGCAAGTGCTTTCTCCTTCCTCTCCTCCCTCTTATTGTATGAATCACTTCGCCTACGTATCACTTCTGGAGGACCATTGATCCTCACCTTGAACTCATCATACTCTCTTTTGATCCAGCGCCTGTCCTTGACAAAATCAGGTCGTTTCTTGTTCTTAGTAGGGTCAGTTTTCAGGTTAAAATAACTATCAGGATTCCTTGGCTCGATGTTGTGTTTTCGACAAAATGGCACCCACACCTGCTTAATGCTTATACATGAGCAAACAAATAATATGCATTTTTTCAACTCAAAAAGAAAATGCAACAAACGATCAAGAAAGTAATGAAACCTCTGCCAAGCGGACAGCCTCAGCCATGGCCTCAAAGGTGAGTATAGCGCCACCATCGTCAGAAATGTAGCCAGAAAGCTTCTCGACTGGGTAATCAGCTGCAAGTATTGATAAAACTGTATTGGCAGTGACAAGTGGTGGTTCCTTCTCCGGGTCGGCGGTGGAGCCGAAGATGTCAACACCAGGAAGGTCTGAACGGCCAGTTGGATTTGAAGGAGAAGGCCTCTCAAACTTGTCGCGGAGAGCAGCTAGATCGGTTGATGGGATTGAGCTTAGGAAGAATGTCTAGTAACCATGAAAATGCGAACCAAATGTCACAAACAATGGATATGCCCCACAGCCACATTGCTTCTCTATTAGGATTTTGGACTCGCCATGCGAGAAAGAGAGATAAAACTACCATACGGATAACTAGAAGTGGCCTGTTCATAAAGAAAGTTCATCTCCATTACAGGATGTATGGCCTTTTGGGTTGAGTTTGGAAAAAGTTTTGGTCAAAAGTTGTGTGAATTTTGAAAATTGTTTTTTGTAAAATAGTTAAATAAATATTTTTTTAAAATATATTTAAAAATAATAATTTATAAAAAATTAAAAATATTAGTTAATTAAATAAAAAAAAATTAAACTCTGTTTTTGAAATACCCAACAACCATAAAATTTCAATTTTTTTGCTTTCTATAAAATATATATATATATATTATTAAATTTGCAACTCAATGGTACTACTAAATAGGATTTATGTAAGAAATTAATACTAGTACAATAATCTATTAAGATATAAGAAAATATAGAGACTATCAATGACAATAATTTTAATATATATCTTAATATTCTTTTTTTTTTTGGTTAAATACATGTATTTAACGTTTATTTTACAGTTTATAATTAATCATATTCAGAGTTTAATTATATTTAAGATTTTTATTTCTCATAATAATATATTTAGTCGACTCAAATTTATATTATCAATTGAATCACAATTCGTGAATCACAATAGTTTTTTTTTATTGTTCTCATATATCATTTTTATAGGCACTGAAAAAAAATATTTTTAACTTCTTTGAGTTTGAGAACGGCTTTTGAAAATTATATATATATATATTAAAAATATATTTGAATAAAATAATTTGTAAAAATTAAAAAAATCAATCAATTAAATAAAAAAATTATTAATCTATTTTAATTAAAGGGTACATTACTGTTACTCATGAAATTTAGTTGAATATACTAGTTAGTTTCTCTATTTTTAGAAATATATTATGAAGTCATTCATGTTTGGTTTAATACATTCTATAGTTATTTTATTAATTTTTTCCATTATATATTAATAAAATGTTAAATTTACCCTTCTATTCTTGTTTTAAAAAATACTAAAAAAAATATCAAAAAAATTTTAATATCATCAACTTGATACCAAAATATCAAATTTGTCATTTTTTTAAATATTGTATTTTTTAAATTAACAAAATGTCAAATTTATAAAAAAAAAGAATATTTTTGATATTTTATTAGTTGACTAACAGAATATTTCAGTTAACTAATGAAATATGTCATTTAAAAGTAACATAAGATCTTTTTAGTTATTAGAATCAAACTTAATGAATTTTATAATGTATTTAAAAAAATGAAGAGACTAATTAGTAATGGCGGATATAGCTTATAACTAGATAGACTCCTTGTTTTTAGAAATATATTATAAAATTCTTCATGTTTGATTTACTATATTATATAGTCATTTCGTTTATATTTTCTGTTACATACAGATAAAATATCAAATTTATCTTTTATTTTTTTCTTAAAAATATCAAAAAAATGCAAAAAAAAAATAATGCCATCAACTTAATACCAAAATTCCAAATTTGTCATTCTTTTTTAATGTATTTTTTAAATTAACAAAATGTCAAATTTGTTAAAAAAAATATATTATTTTTTGTATTTTTTAGTTGACTAATATAATATTATAATTGACTAACATAATATTTTATTTAAAAGTAACAAAGAATCTTTTTAATTATTTGAACCAAATATAAGATACTGCATAATAAATTTTTAAAAATAAAGGAATCAACTAATTTATTCGACAAAATATCAAGAATGTATTAATAATTTATTTTAACAATGGTATATATATATATATAAAAGAGAAAGTTTGTGGAATTTGCTGAATTTTATCCAAATGATTTTTCAGTAATGGAATTAATGACACCGGGCATTAACTTGATTTGCTATATTATAGATATGTGATCTATTGAACAATATTTTAATTTTAAAAAGTATAAGTGAACTCTTTAAAAAATTGGTTCAATTAAAGAAATTTTGTAGGTATCAATTGATATATTTACTAGTAAAATTTACTTTAGTCTTATCTGTTGCAACAAATTATTACGGTCTGCAATGAAAATTATCAAAAATCCATTATGCAATTGACTTAAAAATGAATTGATAATAATTGTTTGATCAAATATATTGATAAATACATTAAATTCCATTGATGATGGAAATATCATTCAAATTCTTCAAAATATGACATCTCATAAAGGATTATTATAATGAGATCATTTTATTGTTGTTTTTTTATTTTTATATTAAAATAAATATTATTAATTTTATCATTAGCTTCCACTCATTGTAAATTTACTAACCAGGATAAATTGGTAATTTATTCTTAATTAAAATATCAATCACAGCATAAACATACCTGTAAGGGCTAAGAACAGCAGCAGAAACCTTAACCTTTCTAGTAAGCGGTTTCCATGTTTTGTCCATGAAATCTTGCATACTCAATCTGTGTCGGGACCATAAGACTCTTGATCCGTCCAATATGCATTTCCCACACCGTAGGTTCCCTTGGTCTCAAACAACCATTGATTATGATCAAAATCCTGCGTTTGACTCTTCAACAACATCGATTTATTATTCGTTTTCATTATCGACATCCTCCGTTCCACTTTCGATCCGCTATTGCCACTGCCCACATTTCCGCCGCCGTAGCTATCTTCCTCTTCCCCCATCCGCTGCGACCCGACCCGACCAGTCTAGTCGCATAGGAGCTTGGTCCATCGAGTTTATTATCGGAAGTCCGGCGGGCTGGTTATCAGGAGTTGGAGGCATCATAACAGTGTAATTTACGTAGTCATTTTGACTTGAGAATTCACCGGACATGTCCAAACTCATTATCCGGCCACTAGACGTTCGGCGAGCGAATTTCACAGCCTGAGGCGGGCGGGCGGGCGGAACTTGAAGTTTGTGATGTTAACGATTTTTCTTTCGGTCTTGATGAGGTTGCCATGCTTTTGAAGAATCATCTACTGTTTCTTTTGTTCGACAGATAATTGAATTTCCTTTTCATGGAAATTTAGTTACTGGAACTAAAAATTGTTAATTGAAAAGGGAAAGCACAGATTGAGTTTCGGTTTCAATGTTTTTTTTTTTTTTTTAAAGATTTTTATTAACAAGTAATTTTATTCCCTTATTTTAAGCATGACCTCTCTCTTTTTGTATTGTTTGGAAAAATATTTTTCAAAAAAAATTTATTTTTAATAAAAATAAGTAAATAAATATTTTTTTAAAATAATTTATAAAAAATTTTAAAAAATCAGTCAATTAAATAAATAAAATTAAAAATTTACTTTTAGAACAATCAACAACAATCATAAATACTCTCTTAGTTTTAGGTACTGAATTCAATTCTATTTATTTCTCTCTCATTTTTTTTCTCTTTTATCAAATATTACTAGTTTAATAATGTGACATGCTAAAATATTTTTATTATTTAAAAAATATATTTTTTATTTTATTTGTTGTTTCAATGAAAAAATTTACAATAAAATAAATATTACTATTAGAAATTTAAAATCTAAGGGCTCATTTCGTATTGAATTTTGAAAAAAATATTTTTTGGAAAATTAAATTTTGAAAATTGATTTTAGATAAACGCATGTAAATATATATTTTTTTAAATAAATTTAGAAAATATAATTTATGAAAAAAATCAATTAAATAAAAAAAAATTTAAATCTTTTTTTTTAAAAAAAAAATCATCGGGCAGTCTCAAATAGCCCTAAACATTTCTATTGCAAAATTAAAGTTCAAGTATCATTGTTACTGAGTATAACATTAAGAGATTTTTTTTTTTTTTTCAAATCTAATGACATTTTAATATAAAAATATAATTTTTTAAAATAAATTCAACTTATTACATTATTTATAAACTAATTAAATTATATAATGATATATATTTAATTATTTTTTTACATCTACAGACAGTTAATGAATTTATATACATACCATTATATTATTATATTAATTTATGAAATATTACTCCTTAATATCGTCAAGACATTCCAACCAATTGAGTTAGCTGTTAGCATAATTTATTGAAATTTATAATTCTCTTATATAATAGTACTGAAAAATATGGGTTAATTTCATTGCAGTGGTTAAACTTTAGATAGCTTATAAAAAATATATATATTTTTTTAATTTTTTTTCCATAAAATTCACTTATATCAATTTTTTTATTGGATTGCTGACATAGATAATGATGTGGCACCAAAATATTAACATATAATACCATATCATCATTCACGTAAAATGTTACATCAGCAAATTCAAAGAATTGTGATGCCATATTGTTATCTACATCAACAATCTAATAAAAAAATTGATATAAGTGATTTTTATGGAAAGAAAATAAAATATAGTGATTTTATGAAAAAATTACTTTTGCATAAATTAACAAAAATATAATTGACTTTCGGTAAAATTAACTTGGAAAAATATGAATGATTTTGTTGTTTTGGCCTTCTCTCATTTGAAGAAATTTTTTTTTATTTATAAAAACTAGGAAATAGAAAAATTTATGTATAAATCGAGTTTCTGTATATCAAATTAATAAGAGAATGTTATATAAATTATTTTGTTTACATTCCAGATTATGGTGATATGTATTTGAAATTTCATTTATAAAAAAAAAAAAAGGAAAGAAAAAAAAAAAAGACGCGGGAACTCTGGGAAAAAGGGTCCAAATTCAAACTTTTGGCGCGAGAAATCGGAAATAAGGAAACATTATATCCGAAACTGGCCAGATGAAAGTGGACGAACGACAAAAGATATACAAATGAATTCAAAGCATAATCAAATAAGGGTTTTGGGCCAGCGCTCTATATCTTCCTCTTTCTTTGGGTTTCAAAATCCGTAAGCAAATGAATTTATCTGTTTTTCTGCTTTTTTTTTTTTTTTTGGGTATCTGTCTTTCCGCTTTTCATTTCGAATAAATATATATAGATTAATTTGATGCTAAAGATTGCGTATCTTTGTTTGATTTTTGGGCTTTTTTTACTCTATTTGTTTGCGAAATTAGTGCTAGGGTTTCAGAGAATGATGCACAAAAGAAAGGTTTATACAAGGATTCAAGCTTTTCATTTTCCGATTTCCTTGACCAGAAGCTGCATACAAGTCCTGTACCGCCCAAGATGGTGAAGGTATTAATCTTTTCATTATGCTCTGTTTGGTTTCAAAAATTATATGAAATTGGGAAGAAAATAAGACTTGAAGGGTTTTCTATCATCCAGCTATCCAGGTATTTGTCTTAAATTTGTTGAAGAATTCAGGCCCCATTACTCTGTTTGGAGTTTTTTGTTGAAGGGATTTTGATCTGCGCTGCAAATAACAGTAATTATATAATTTGATTATCGAGTTTACACTCTGTATTGAAGACATAACGGAACTTTAATGGGTTTCTTTCTGTTTGTTTATAATGGTTGCAAAATTTCTCAGTGGGAGTATAGGAGAGAAATTCTGAGGTTCTAATTTTACCTTAAACTAGCACTGGTCTCTGTTTTGCTATAGAGAAATTACAATGTTACTTGTTACGATTAAGCTCATTTTAGTCCACAGTTTTATGTTTAAGGTCGTGAATTCACAGTTAGGGGGTTTTGAGTACGAGAGACTAATTCTTGACAGGGGAAGTCAAAGCCTTTCAGGTCACCTCTGGGTTCAAGAGATGATGATGGGTCCATTGATCACTGGATTGAGATCAAAAAAGAAAAGGAAGAAAGGAATAATGTTATTGATCAAGTGGTCTTTGAACAGTTGAAGCATACTGCTGCAGAGAAGGAAAATGGTATAGAGTCAGGTGATGGTAGCCCCAGTACTGATGTTGAAAAAGGAACTTCAAGCACATCTTTGGGAATAGATTCATCTCATGTTGGTGACATAGGATCTTCTATCTCAAACAATGAGCAAGAAATGAGAAAGAGAAGAAATCCATTTGAAGGTGTGTTATATTTACTGTCTTCAACATATTTCCAGTTGGTCATCTTACCTTTTGTTTGGTTGTGTGAACAATAGAGCATCCCACACTATTTTTTGTTCTAAATTGCTGCAGTTTCTATACAAAGAGAAATAAAAAAAAAATATAAACATTCACCTCAGTTAAAGCCAATATGCTTCAGTTGGACGATTTTGTAGGCCCTAATTAATCTTAGTCCATGCCTAGATGAGATTTTTACATTGAAATCAGTATGCTATGGGAAATATACGAAGTAAATTATACATAACCGGTTGAAGAGTAGCAAGCCCTCGAGTGACTGACTTGTTGGAAGTTGGAACATGAAATTGTAGTATTTGGTGGTGGAACTTTACAACTACAAATATCAACTAATCAATTATCCGGGCATGAAAAATCTAATCAATAATGGATATGCTAGATTTAGATTCTTATGTTAGAAGCTTCAGCATTTTTTATTAATATGCAATCCTTATCATTAATTCACTGAAAATTTGTGATTACAAAAATCAATTTAATTTTCAAGTCCAGATTAGATTGAATTACACACCTTCAGCTTAATAACTTATTGTGTTTGCCGTTCATATGAACTTGACCAATAACATTTTGCAAGGTGGTCATGAAAAGCACACAACTCGAAAACATTCATTAGTTCTGGGAGATGATCCAAAACCAAAGCAAAGAGGAAAGGAAAACAGGTTCATCAGCAACAAAAAACGAAGACCTCTCTACAATCACTGTAAGACTTGCTTTAGTTTATATGCAAACTTCAGTATGCGGAACCTTGATCAAATTCTACTTAAATTCTTTAAGGACGAATTTTCCTTTTCAAATAAAAATAGATGCTTCTTTGTTGCTCCAGATGGAAATGGACGTGGCTGGTGGGATTCTGACATGGAAGGCATTGACACTGAAGAAGTAGGCATTGGTGAAATATGGGAAGGGGTAGGCTCTTCAACTTTTGGAGGAATAGAGTGGCACTAATTTCAAATTTTTGTTATGGTATGTTCATAAATATACAAGACAGTGCTTCTTTAGAAGCTCTTCACTTTCTGTTGATCAGGTATCACAAGCAAATTGTTCCATTGCTTTTGGTGATAAGGATGTTTGGTCGGATAGGGATTAGAGAACTCAAAATGCTAAAACACTATAATTAACTCTGTCAACGTTTTGATTTAGTAGCAGCCACCCTAATGATCCACCGTTATGAAGTCTGCTATTTGATGTAAAGAAGACAAAAGAGTAAACCACCAAATTTGATAATTCTTTCTTTATATAGAACGTAGATTAGTCTTTTAAAAGTTTGTGATTAATGCAATGCGTAAGATCATGAAATCTTGGAAAAGTAGGTTTTCTTGATCTTGAATTTTACTTTGACCTTATGCTAGAAGTACTATAATCATTATCTACGAGAGCACAACCTGTTCAGAATTCTAGACGATTAGGATAGGAAAAAGCAGCGGCTGTTGATGGGTCAGTCTCTTGCTAACTAAAAAAATGTTAAGCATTTTCCATAAAAAAAACAGATTGGGGTGAGAGAGGCTCGAACTCTCGACCTCAGGATGACTCAGAAGCTATGAGACCTACGCGCTAGCCAACTGCGCCACCACCCCTGATTGATTCTTTTTGTAATTTTACTTACATCAATATAAAAATTATAATCCAACGGTCACTTTCCTACCTCTCAAAATTGGAATCATGCAAAAAGTAAATAATGTCTTGATGTGGCATAAAACAATGTAATATTGAAGTTTTTATGTTTTATATCAAAATTCTTAAATAATTTTATCACTTTAAACCCTTAAAATATTAATTATTTTCTGTATTGAGACCTTATTGGATCGTAAAAATATAATTGGATTTCAATAACATATAGAGAAAAATAAAGTTATGTAATTAATATTCTGTGAGTTTTTCTTAAGGCTAAAAAGTTAGTTTCTTTTATCTCATCCTGAATGTTTCGAGATAATAATACCAAAAAAAAAAAAAAAAGGAAATAGGTGGATTAATTTTGATTTTACAGTCTAATTATATAATATAATATGATATTTAATTTTACTTTTGCAGGAAATAATAATTACTCAAAAACTTAATATCACTAATTAATAGCGAAAATTAAGAAAATTAGCTTAAGAGCTCTCCTCTCAAGATTTGATTTGTCAAATAATTATAACTTTTTTTATATCATTAGATATATCGTGTGCACTATTACTATTTGGAAATTGAAAAAACGCATACTAACATAAAAAGTCTTATTTCTAGAGGTATGCTTAGTCTCTAACTTTGAATTTTTTGTTCCGTTTGATAAATCAAAACCCTGAAAGTCTCATAAATTTTCCCGATAAATTGAGTTTATTAAAATAATCTAATTATATAATGATATAAATTTAATTACTTTATTTTTATAATAATTAATAACTTTGAATTTTTTGTTCCGAAAGTAAAACTCAGAAAGATTTTAGAAATTTGAAAAATTCCTAGATAGATCGAATTTAGTAGATCAATCTAACTACACAATTATATGTATTTAATTATTTTATTTTTATTATAAAAATAAAATAATTAAATACATATTATTATATGATTGAGTTGATCTATAAATAATATGATAAATCTGATTTATCAAAAATTTTATTCTGAAATTTGGTAGGATGTTTGTGAAAGGGACATTTGTATAGAATAAAGAAATAATTTGACTTATAATTAATTATTTATTGTTATTTAAAAAAAATATCAATTGTATCATGTTGACTAATAAGTAGGATTAATCAATGTTATAAGAATATTTATATTAATAATTTTGTAATTTAACCGTAATTTAAGCTGTTGACTTATAAACCCTTGTTTTTTCAATTTGGCTTTCATATTGTGCTGGGTAGAATAAAAAAATAGTAAAATATATTTAAAATTTAAACTTGATACATGCAATTAATCTGGAAGAGTTTTATAGGATGGTTTATAAACATTTCTAATACTAAGAAGTGGTAATAAACTAAAAACTGATTGTGGATTGCATGCCTATGGTCATTGATGAACCTCCATTTCCGACAGCCAATTTATAATGAAATTTATTTAATTATTTTCTTCTTGTCTTAAAATGATTGTTGATTTTGAAGTAAATAATTACATTAAATTTTTCTTAATTTTAATTAACATTAAACATGGAAAACCGGTACTCTACATATTTTTTATTGGATATATATACTTTGAGGCATTGACAACTAAACTATCTTCGATCCAAAACATCATTTTAATATTAAAATATAATTTTTTTTTAATTCATAAAACCATTTTTTATACTAAAATAATATTTTATAACATTCGTATCTCTCATAATAGATAATTCACCTAAAAATTTACGGATGACTAGAGTTTTGCAGGTATAGTGCCAGCTTTATGTATTTCCATCCAGTAGATGAGTGCCATTTGTCATATGGGAGGACCACATATTAGCCCCGCCTCCCTTTTGTGAACAGTATTAATCAATAATCTATGGACTCAGTGATGAGTTTGATAAGATGCAAAATTACGAGCATCATCACTGAGGCACTCTCACCTTATTTTTCAATTTAACTAAAAGACTGTATAATTTTATTATTTTTATTGTAAATTTAAAAGAAAAGGAAGTTTTCATTAAATTTTTTTTTTCTAAAATTATATAATTCTATATATATCCACTAAAATTTTAAAAGGCAAAATATTTTCACAGTAATTTTGAAATAGTTTAGATCGAAGAGTTTAAACTCCAAAAGGCAAATGACACGTGTCCATTAGTAAGAAATCCAGCAATAAATGGAAAACCCCACAAGCTTTTTGGCTTCCAATCAGTGAGATCGGTGTAACAACTTGGCAGATAAGAGAAGGATCCAAAAGAGTTGGCTACTTCAAAGATTTTTATGTTGGTTTCGAAAAGAGAGCAGTGTTCCATGAAAGCAGCCTGCGCGCCTCCTTCACCTGCTTTTTTGGGTTAATTGTCAACAGCGCCTGCGCAATTACCGTCCTTTTCCTTCGCTGTTCCCTCTTCGGTCGGTCGTTTTGTCGCTGTTGGGAGTCCAATTTGGATGGCGGTGATCCATTCCATACGCATGGCAATGATAATGTTTTCCTATATAACTAATTATTTTAAATTCTCACAAATATTATAAATTAGTGATAAAAAGAAGAATTATTGTTCAATTCTCACAAATTCTACAAATATTGATTGATTATTAATTAAGATATTAATGTGTGATTACACTCAATATACACTTAATTATATAGTAATTAGGATTTTAATATATATGAGAATTGCTTGTCAAAAAATATATATATATGAGAATTTAATTAATTTAAATATTATAAAATTTAATACATAATTATATATATTTTATAATTATAAATATTCTATTGCTCTATACTTTGGTGGGATGAATTGATGGCCTAGTTTTCCAATATTTTTGTGCATAATTTTGAGTTTTGCATAACTACAAATTCTCATTAAAAGTAGAATTTCCTTTTCTTTAAAGTATAGAATGTTTATGACTATTGATTCCTCAATAAGGATTATGTGAACAGCTAAAATTGGAATCTCTTTCTTATTTATTTTAGAATCATTTATTTCTTAAGGAAAGATTGAAAGATTATATTATAGAAAATAAAAACTTTTCATTTTTAATGGCAATATGGTCATCACAGAAAAGTCGGATTACTTGATAACTAACGGGGAAAATTATAAAAAACCAAAAAAAAAAAAAAAAAATATTTTACAAAATATCACAATTATATATAATTTTAAAAATTGATATTTAAATTATATAAATTTTTATTTTTAAAACAAATATAATTTCAGCAGCACGAAATCAATTTCAAAATCTATCTAGCGTTTACATTGATTGATCGAATGAAAATAACTAACGCCAACATAATCTAAATATGTTAATGAATTAAATATATCCAATTATAATTTGAATGTATATTCTATTCAGTCAATCCACACAAACACAGTTAGATTTGAATATTGGTTTAGTGATATTAAAGTTACATTTGCTTTAAAAATAAAAATTTACATAATTTAAATAAAATTTTTTAAAAAATAAATATAATTGTAAAATTCCATAAAATTCACAATTTTTTTCCTAACTAATATTATAATAAAAAAAATAGAATAATTCCTTCAACGATAAAAGGATTCTAGATAGTACACAACATTCTAGTTTCTACTTTTTACCGCGTCAAATTTGGCCAATTACCAAAAACCAACCGCAGCAACAAAAACCTATGAATTTTCTAATCCACACACCAAACAGCAATAAGAGAAAAAAAAAAAAATTAAACACAATCAATTATAATTAATTAAGAGTTCATTCAGTTCAATTTTTTACATTTAGCTTTCGAGAACTTAATAAATTAAAAGTTAAATTGAATATCTAATTAAATAAAAACAAAAACCTTTAAAATTTTAACAACCAACTCTTAAAATTTATATTTTTACTTACTTAAAAGGTTATATTATAAATAAATAAAAAAGTCTGTATATTACATCAATAATATATATAATTATTCAGTAGTTGTTTATAAATTATTATAAACAATTTATTATGAATATTCGAATGTTATGAAGTGTGAACCAAACAGATCTTAATCAAATTATGCACTGAAAGAATAATTAAATAAAAGATAAATTATTGTATTTTAACTAGTTTTTTTATTTTTTAAAATATATTATAAGATTAATTTTTTCATTAAATTTGCCCTTTTTTTATTTAAAAAAATATTAATTTTATACCAAAATATTAAATTTATCAATTTTTTTAATATTATATTTTTCAAATTAATAAAATATTAAATTTATTAAAAAATAAATACAAATATTTTTAATATATTTTAATTAATTAATATAATATTTTAATAAAAAATAACGAAAAAACTAATTAGTATATTTATGAGAAATTTTTTTTAATTTATTTAAAAAAAATGAAGTACTATATATTGAATCAAATATCGTATATTAATAATTTACCCATAAATAAATTAAACAACACCTCAACAAAATCCATACGCATATCAGCCATTATCGTCTTCGTCACTGCACCATCTCTTTCACTTTCTCGGACAAATTTCCGTTTCCTAGAAAGAGAAAGAAAATAGGAACAAGAGAGAGAACATAATAAGAAAGTCTATACCAAGCCAACGGCATTTATTTATTTTATACTATTTTTGCACCACCTGGCCATCAGGGAGACGGAGTTGCTGGCACTGAAGCGTACTGGCGGCTGATCCCTTGCTCGCCACGACCCAGCAACACCAGAGCTCCATCAGAATTTAGTTTCCAGATTCTTTTTGCTTGTTCAAATTTAGGCATCAACAGATCCGAATCGTTCAATCAATCGATTTTTTTCGAATTTTTTCTCCGACGATGCGCAATTTCTAGAAATCCGGCCCTGTTTACTGATTCGGTGCAGCTCGACTCGATCTTTGCTTTCCATAAGGCAAAGGTGGTTTTGGGCTTGTTAATGAAGAGAAGTGTACTTGGATTTGTTGGTTTGCACGTTATTGGTTGCTATTGTTTGGATGTTAAGGGAGTGTTTGGTGTTATTGGCTTTGAAGAAGAAGAAAATTGTACATATAATTTTGTAGCGGAAGTAATAAAGGTGTAAAATTTTGCTTTTGTTGGAGAGGAGAACGAGAGAAGGAATCAAGATGGTTACTAGTAATTTGTTTCACTGTCGAAAGAATTCATGGCCTCCTGAAGAGTATATCAGCAGAGCCACCTTACAATTAGTAAGCTCTCTTCTTCTATCTCTTTCTGCCTGTTCTTTAAGGGGGAGTGGTGATCATGAAACATGTCTCTGTTTGTCATTTTTTCCTGTTTGGTGGCCGAGAAAATTCACTAGAAGGAAAATAAAAGAATTACAGTCGTATAGTTTCGAAACTTAAAGTGAGCACAAAAAATTTGAACTTTGAATTGTTCTCTCCGCTTTTTTTTTTAAGGAGAAATTGGAGGAACCTTTTTTTCTCATAAATTGATTTAGTATTTGATAGCATCTGCTCCTTCTTTTTTCTTTATTAGTTTTTTCTCCTTTGAATTACTACTATAAAGACCTTGAAATGAATAGAGCGTGCAGGAAGATCGAAATTTACTCGACAACAAAAACTAGAGCTTTGTATAAGTAGTATAGGTGCATTGTGCGTTGTCGAGTGGCTCTGGCCGGTGACTAGCTAAGCATTTTGGGGTCTATTTATTAATAACATGTCAATAATTTTTGTTTTTTTTCCCTCTTTTTAAACGGAATGTATATGAAAATTATTCTTACTGTTTTCAATTAATTCATGCCGGTGTCCAAAAAAAAAAAAAAAAAAAAAAAAAAAATATATATATATATATATATATATATATATAGTCTCAATTAAAACTTTTGGTGTAAGTGTTTGCTGAACCTTCTCTGGTTTCTTTGAATCGGTTTTGTGCTGTTTTGGATTGAGGAAATGCCTCTGGAGGAACTCATGGCCTGGAGATCATAGTATCTTTTCTATAGAAATTAGTTTTTTACAAATGTTGTTCAAAACCTCTTCATATTGTGTTGGTTTATAGGCTTATTTAGATTAGAATATGCAAGTTTGAAAGTCAGTAAAGTGGATTAATTATGTATTGGCTAAATTTACCTTGTTAATTTTGTAGACTCAGGTGTTGCTTTTGTTTTGAGATTTTCCTGAAGAGATTAAAACCTTTCAAATACGAATTTCTTTTTTTTTTTTTTTGTCAGTTCTTAGGCTTCTTGCAAACGGCTATGATAGCCTTTTCGTTTTCGTTATATGGTTTTGGCATCATCAAATTATCTTTGATTTTCCAAGTAAAACTTATCTATACTTGGCTCTTGGCTTATAGTTATGGCTCACATTATATAAATCTCCTATATGCTATTATATAGCAAATACTGTGGATGAAATTGTGACAAGTTAAGAATTATAGCCAAAAGCGGTGATTTGATTCAAAGGTGATACAATGATGTTTGAATTAAGGATGGTTAAGAAAAGTACTGTACCTCTTAAATTGGAAGTTGGTTTTCAATAAACAATATTCTTCTACTTATAGCTGTTGGCTTTTGGTGAGAATATTTATTATGTACACATATACTGATTTTTTACCCTCTTATTGTAGTTTGATTTTGACAGTGCTGCCCCGCCAGAACAGGCTTGGAGAAGGAGATTGAACAGTCATGCTAATATTCTCCGAGAATTCAGTGTTACTTTTATGGAAGCAATAAAAATGGTGAGATGATCTTTGTAGCAATTATTAAGAAGCTTGAGGGACATGTCTCATTTGTTCCAGAATCCAAACGTATAGTTTTCTTTTGATTGTTTTATGCCTCGGTTTTCAGTCTCTTACTTGTCTTTGGATTTGAAATGCTAGGTTCGTCTGGGCATACGATTGTGGTCGTATGTCAGGAAAGAGGCATCTCATGGAAGGGTAACTCCCTCAGTTTTCTTAATTCACCATTGTTTATTTTTCCTCTATCATGTCAATATCAATATGCACTGAAAATTAGCTGCATGAGTTGAAATATCACCTCTCCTGCTATGTACAGAAAGCACCTATAGATCCATTCACCAGGGAAAGTTGCAAGCCATCAGCAACTCTGGGGGTTCCACTTGGAGGAATGGGGTATGCAAAGGGATCAAGTGTGATGCTTCATTCCTTTCTACTTCTTACTCTATTTCATCTTTTAGATGTTATCATGTTTGCTTGATATACAGAAGCGGAAGCATATCTAGAGGTTTTAGAGGTGAGTTTAGGCAGTGGCAAATTGTACCTAGCATATGTGAACCTTCACCTGTCATGGCCAATCAGTTCTCGGTAAATGTCTGCACTTGAACCTACCATCTACCCTCTGTATGCTTTTCTCTTTGTTGATATGGCAATACTTGTTTGAGCAGTGATGTTGTATAAATATGCGTATTGAAATAATTGCTGGCCATCCTCATTGATATTCTTGCCACTGTTTTTTGAATACTCTAAAGTCTAAACTATGCAGCTAATTTTATTATAATTATTTTTTATAAATGTAGAATTAAAATGAGGGTGTCTGTTACTTGTTTCTTGCCCGGAAAGTGACTGGAAAATGGATCTGTTTTATTCCTTTTTAGAGCCCATGGGATGTAGGTTGCTGCACAGCTTGTGTCCTTCATTATTTAAGTTGTTGATAGATGTGTTGATGGCATATATGGCTATTAGTGTAACATGAAATAATAAGTATTTTATATTTATGAAATGTAAATTGGTCTTGAAAGAACCTGCTAGTGCATGATTCCCGCTTTCGTTTGTGATAACATGATCCTTATTTGTTTTAAACTGCAGATTTTTATATCACGAGATGGAGGGAATAAAAGTTATGCATCAGTCTTGGCTCCTGGCCAACATGAAGGCTTGGGGTAAGATAAAGAGTTTTGTGAAGCATTTGGCTGTCTTATGAAGAAGTCATGTTAAAATTGTGTTTATTAATAGGGTGTTTGGATTTATGTTGTTTTGGGAGTTAAATTTTGTGGAATCTGGCACAGAGGATATTCTAACCTAATTTTCATTTGATTCTTTTATAGGAAGTCCGGTGATCATGGTATATCATCATGGGGCTGGAACTTGAGTGGCCAGCATTCTACATATCATGCTTTGTTTCCTAGGGCATGGACAGTATATGATGGTATTCTTCTAGTTTATCAATTCCGTACTATTTGCTGTCTCTCTAAGTTCTGTTTTAACTAGTGGTAATTTCGGATTTCAGGTGAACCAGATCCTGAACTGAAAATTTCTTGCAGACAAATATCGCCATTTATACCACATAATTATAGAGACAGTAGTCTTCCTACTGCTGTTTTTGTTTATACGGTATATCCATTCAACTTCTAATTCCTAGTTTGCGTAAATTACATGAATCTTACTAATTCAATGAAAGGGATATAATTTGATTTTAAGCATCTAATCAAGGTATTTGTAAGTGTATTTCTAAGACTTG
The DNA here is from genome assembly GCA_949630135.1 of Balakata baccata. Classification (NCBI taxonomy): domain Eukaryota; kingdom Viridiplantae; phylum Streptophyta; class Magnoliopsida; order Malpighiales; family Euphorbiaceae; genus Balakata; species Balakata baccata. The sequence continues at coordinate 21,696 of CATIWF010078073.1, read as the reverse complement.
AACCTTTGCACTTACTATGGGGGTTTTGTAGACTTCAGAGTAGGACAACTGATAGCTTGTGCCAATGTACTTTGTTGCCATGACGATTGGTTTAAATTTTTATTTATTACCCTTGGGCCTCGTTTTTTTTTTTCTAGGGATTTAGAGGTTTGAGTTAAAATTCTTCAGATTTTGAAAATATCTTATTTGTTAGATAATTTAAGACTTAAAATTCCATAGGAGTTTAAACATCAAGGAAAGATGAGATATTGGTATTCTAAACAAAGCTCAAAGTCCTATTATCTTGTCACAGTAACATATAGATAGGCTCAATGGGTGAATTTGGTTGTAGCTAATGAGTGGATTATTTAAACTAGTCTAGCAGCATGTTTACCTTAGTATCTTTCTGGGGGTGTAGGATTTTAAGGTTGGGACTAGCTTGAGCTGAGAAATTTTAGATTATGTTGGTTTAGTTTCTCACTATCGAAATGTGAAAGGGCATGCTTTTCTGTTGTTGTTTTTACAACAAAAATGGCAATCCAAATGATACTGAATAGTTTTTGTCGCAACATGAAATTGCATCAGACAAGTTTAGTTCAGGATGTCACCCATATGACACACATTATTACTTGATCCTTACACTCATCTCGAGTAAAAAGGTTTAGTCTGATTTCCCAGTGACCTTAAAAATTCTTGTGATTGGTGCTCCACTGTAAATGTTCCAAAATTTAACCATTAGGGTGGTGAAATTGGAGGATCGTGTTGCATTTTATAATTAATAGTAATTGAGTATTAATTTCCTTGGGCATTTGAATTTATAGAATTATTAACTTTTTTTTTAACAAGACTATATGTTTTCTTTTTCTTCACTGTAGTTAGTAAATACTGGGAAGGAAAGAGCAAAAGTTAGCCTTCTTTTTACTTGGGCGGTAAGTTGTTTGCATCCAAATTTAACCATTTTGCATTTACATTGGTCTGGCAAATTATGGATGTTAGATCCCTTTGATGCGAAGTCATTGCTGTATTATTTGTGCAGAATTCAATTGGAGGAGTATCACACTTATCAGGAGATCATGTAAACGAACCATTCATGTCAGTAAATTTCATGCATGCACTTCATTTCTCTTAGATGCATATCCTGGAACACATTTTGACTAGTTTTATTTTCTTTAACAGAGGTGAAGATGGAGTCTCTGGGGTACTTCTGCATCACAAGCAAGTCATCAAACCTTAATAGCTATATTTGATGGTTGGTTTGCATATATCTCTTGATTGTTACAATGATTTAAGGGGTGAAGTGGAGCAAATCCTTACCCAAGGATTTTTTTTCTCTTTTTCAGAAAAGAAAGAAAAATAGGAAAGAAAAGATGGAGACAAATTGGCAGTGCAATGCTGAAGCCTTAGTTTTGAATATATCAATTTGTAGGCATGCTTACAAATAGTGGAAAATGGAAGTGAAATAAATTTCTAGTTTACTTTGGACCTATTTAAATACAAAGTAAAAGAGTAAAAACTAAATTGGTTATCCTCTCTAGTGAAAATTTGAGGAGTACTTGGGTCTGTCATTTCTCTCATAAGCATTAAAAAACTAATATGATTAGATAGCAGAATAAGGTTAGGTTCACTAGAAACTTTGCCATACAGAATAATACAATTGGGAACTTGGCCAGGATTTTTAAATCGGTTGACGTTTTTTAAAATTTTTCCTCCTGTTCCTGATCTATGCACTTAAGGTGCATCTTTTGTTGCATGCGACTTGGATTTCTGATAAGTGTCTAGAGGTCTTCAAATTCCTGCATAGGCTTTTTGAAGGTATATTTACTTTTCGTGGGATGATTTTCAGTACATTTTTTTTCTTAGCTGCTCATTCTCTGTGTCATTCTAGAAGTTTTAGATCATGATACATTAAATTGTCATCCTTTCTTAGCCTTTGTTGCTAGTCTTGACATGATCATTAGCTCAAGAGCATGTTACATAGCTTTTTCTTCCATTGCGTGTCGTAGAAGGAGACTGTTATTTTCTTTTCTGGGAACTTTTGCTATCATGTGAAACTTTTTGAATTTAATCTGTCTTATCCACTATCATTGATATTATAACATTACGTGCAAGGTTCACTTCTCTATTAATTGAAGCATATCTGATGATGACAACTTTACAGGACTGCAAAGGGTAACCCGCCAGTTACTTTTGCAATTGCTGCCTGTGAAACTCAGAATGTAAGTGTGACTGTTCTCCCATGCTTTGGGTTGTCTGAGGCTAACTGCATCACAGCAAAGGATATGTGGGGTAAAATGGTGCAGGTAATGCTTGTACTTTTGTCGTTCATTTTGTGTGCACTTTGTTTTTGTTGCATAGGCATTTCTCTTTAGAAGTTAATAATTTATTGTGAACTTTTTGCCATCAATGTTGTAATCTGGGTTTGAGTAAACAGATACACTTAAAAGCTGATGTATTGTCTCATAAGAAACTTGTTCTCATTTGCATTATTTACCAACATAGATGAACATGTTTAAACACAAATTTTAAGCTCCGAAGAAACAAACAGGAACGCAAGTGAACTTGGCTTAACAATGTTGCTGCATGCTCATTTTGAGTTCGTATATGCTTTTTTTTTTCTTCTTCTTTCTTTTGTGTCTCTTAATGATTGATAGAAGTTTAGAACTAATGAGTAAAAAGAAGTCTGAATTGTGATTTTTATTTTGGGTTCGTTTGTCAATTCTATAATATTCTTATAATTTCGTCAAATTAATCCTAAATTGGACAACAATTTTAGCCTATTTATTAAGAAAAAATAGGTATGTGCAAATAAATTATGACTCCCATTTTCTTGAGGTCAAATGTTACAGTTTAGACTAAAACTGATAAAATTAACAGAGATGTAATTAGAAAAAATAATTAAAGTTCAGGATTTGGGTCATTAAGGTTTTGGACTATAAATTCCATCAAGATTGGTCCTAAAGCGTTGGCTAATACAAGAATTTGCAACTAGAAGTAATTTTACTAGAAAAATTCTGAATTGAAATATAAAATCCATAAAAAGAATGTATGGTCAACCCAAGGAAAAGAAAAAATGGGAAGAAGAAGCAACATGGGACTAAATCCCGCATTCCTTGCATGAAACTGATGAGGGGGCAATCTCCACAAATAAAAGAGGATTTAGCCTGCATCATAGTTTGATGTGAGGCCTCTGCAGCCTTCAAGTGAGATGTGCCATAAGTAGATCCTTGGTATTGGTAATGGTGTGAACAAGTAATGGGAATCATACTATTTGTTAGGGTCCTCATAATGCTCATCAAGCTGATCTTGGGCTTTGTTGTGCTGAGCTCAAACATGAGAGTCCAGAGCTCATTTAAACCCAAGATGAGTTCAAGTAGGGTATCGGAGGGACCAGACCAAACTTCAGAAATGCATTTAAGCTTTCCGGAATCTATATACCAGATTGCTGTCATAACTCATAATACTGTCTCCTTGAAATGCTCATGAATTGAAGTGAGTTGTTTACTGCTTCTCAAGGATAAACTGTATGATTTTAACTTGCTTTCCTGCATCTCAAGGATGGACAATTTGATCGGGACAACTTTAATTGTGGACCTAGCATGCCTTCATTGCCTGGAGAGGCACTTTGCGCTGCTGTTTCTGCTTCTGCGTGGGTTGAACCTCATGGAAAATGCACTGTTGCATTTGCTCTTGCATGGTCATCCCCAAAGATAAAATTTTCAAAAGGAAGCTCATACCATAGGTAAATCTATGATATATCTCTCTTTTTCATGTTCTTCACTGCATGATAAAATTTTTCCATCTGGATTAAAAACTTTGGCAATGCAGTGATAGCGTATGAATTTAGATTTTTTATCTTCTTTTCATCATTTTCTAGTTGAAAAACTTTAACTAGCTTTTTCTTTTAAGCTTAATGATTTAAGAGAATAAGTTTTTTACTTCTTTGGGCTTAGAAGACCATAGAAATAACATGTGACAAATGCCAAATGATAAGGGACAGCAGTAGTAATCGAACATAGTAGGTACTTGCCTATCCACACACACACACATATGAAAGTTTTACTCTGTGGTATTCTAGATAGTTTTTCTAGCATTCATCTGTAAGATTTAGTATGTGATATTGGTGCATGTTTTTGTGGCAGGAAAACTTGGAAAAAAATTTCCCTTTTGTGTGGCCTAATATACATCTCAGTTCTCAAATTTTCAACATCAATCAGCTTTGTCCTGTATTTTGTAAAAAGCAACGCTTTATCTTTTATTTCTTAAATAAGGGTCCAAAGTAATGTAGAGAAATCATGTTGTTTTGGTCCACAAGGACTAGAGGGTTGATTTTTATGTAACTCAAGAATCTAAGAATTTTTTATTTTGGGAAAGGGATGGCCAATGGGTGTATCGAATCAAAGCTCACGGTTTTCTCTTTTTGTTACTATACCTATTATTATATGAATTAAATATTTCTCACATTATCTAGATAGTAACTATTGAAAATGCTCATGCCGTTGTCTTTGTTGGGTTGTTCTACTAGAAGTGGTTTTTTACTTATTTTTTCGTTTTATCAGGAGATATACAAAATTTTATGGAACTTCTGAAAGAGCAGCTCAGAACTTGGTGCATAATTCATTAAAGAGTATGTTTTTATGTTATTTTACTACAGTTTATTGATAATTCTACTTTGAGGGTTGAGTCATTTATGGAAACTTTTTTTTAATCCTAATTGTTAGGATCATGCTTTTTCCATTTCTTTCTAGTCCTTCTGAGATTCTTTTTTGATGCAATGTAAATTGAAATTTTTATCAGATTACAAGTGGTGGGAGGAAGAGATTGAGAAATGGCAAAATCCTATTCTCAAGGATGACAGGCTACCAGAATGGTATGTTTTGGCAACTACTGCTGTTGTTTTTGTAGCCAAAATTTGGATGGGATTCTTGATGAGCATGTTGCATGATAAACCATTTTTTATGAGAGTTTTGAAGAAATTGTTCGCACCTGCATGTTTTATTATCTCTCTTCTGAAGCATTATAGTAATTGAAGCTTGTCCATAGTAAGATGATATTTGTACACAAAAAAAGAATAATTTGCAAATAGACTGATAAGCCTCGTACGAAAAGAGAAGATAGAATTAGAGTAAGGTTTGCTGTAGGAAGGTGTTTGTGAGGATTAATTTTAGAATGTTGAGGTCTGAGTTTGTTTAAGGGTAGCATTGAAATTTTGGGGTATGAGTTTGTTACCTTGAGTCTATAAATAGCAGTAGGTTGTTGTAGAATCATTCTGAGTATTTGGTAGAAAGTTTTAGGCCATGTCGTGGATTTAAATCACGGTAACGACCGTGATTGTGGACACGATCGCGTGTAACGGAAATGGATCCATAACGGCATAATGTAACGGTAATGGATTGTCACGGTGTAAATTTTTTTGTAAAAATTGCAAAATTCATGGAATTAATGTATTTTAAACGAATTCACTACAATTAAGAAATATAATGATTTAATTAGCAAGTTATAAAATAGAATAACTAATTAGTAAATTATAAAATAGAACAATAATATATTAATAATTTGACCCATAACAGTATATTACTTTAATCAAAATTTAAAATTGAAATATGTATTAAGTTGGTAAATAAAAGTTGAATGATTTGAAAAAGTTGGAAAACCATTAAAATATCATGAAATTAATTGCAAAAAAAATAATTTCAAAAAAAAATTGCATGATTTCTAAGTTACTTTATAATAAAATCCACATAATCATATAATTCACAATTATGCATATTTCAATGCAACATAATTAATATATTTACCAAATTAATTATATAATAATGAATAGGAATTTAAGTTCATATATATGGAATTTGTAGCTACATTTATTATTATAATGCATAATTATATTTTATTGGTAAATAAGAATTAATTATTAGTATTACATGCATAATTATGAAAAAAATATTGAAAATAATGATACAAAATTATATATCCATATTTACCTATTCCAAAAATAAAATGGGTTTATTTTACCAAATTAATTATCTAATTGGGACTTAAGCCCATTTACTACAACAAAATTACCAATATTTAATTCATTCACTTAATTGGGACTTAAGCCCATTTACTACAACATAATTACCAATATTTGATTCATTCACTTCTCAAGCCCATTCTGATTACAAAAGGAAAAAAAACATTAATTACATATTAATTGAGTTTAAAAACTACTAAATAATTAAGAGTCTTTCCAGACAGTCCCACCCACCCACTCCTTCCTTCTGCTCTCCTCGCCAGTCTTCTTCTTCTTTCAATTTCTATCCAAATTCACACGGTAAACTTAAAAAAATACAAAATTACCCAAGCAAGTGTTAAATCAAACTCGCCGACAACCAAAACACAAGAAAATGTGTAGATCTAGAGGAGAATTAGCAGATCTAGAGGGAAAAGAACAGAAAAATCACTAACCATTGATGTCGATTTCAACAAATCTTCAACATCCACGAGTTGCTCTTCATGAATCACACTCCTACCAACTCGAACCCACCAATTTCATATCTAAATCAGTGATACTTTGAAGCTCAAATCTCTTCCACTGCAGAAATAGGTTAGTCTCTTCTGTTTGGTTGCCGCTTTCTCAACAATTTGAGCTTGGTATGTTGATACTGATGAAAGCAATTTAGAGAGGATAGGGTTTGGTACTTTGGTTAGACAACATTTTTATATTCTGCATTTCAAAATATAAAGGCCAAAATCATCGTTATTTACCATTGTTACCAGTTACCTAACACTAATATAGCTTTTTTCTTGCAAAAAAAATATCGCCGTTATGGAACGGTAGTAACGGTAACGATAGTGTCATTTTTTGTTAAATAACGGCTGTTACGTTAATTTAAAACCATGGGTCATGTTCGGTTCATGGAATAGATAATGAATAGAATAGTTATTCTACTATTCTTCAATTTTGTGGAATACATATTCCATACTAAAGTAAAGAATAGCTATTCCCAACTCAAATAATACAATTTTCTACCACCATCCACCTCTTACCATCATCACTACTTCCATTACCATCCATCCACCACTACCACTATTATACTTATTAATATATATCATATTAAATTATAATTTTATTTAAGAATAGTTAATTTAGACTTATGAACCAAAGTATGGAATAACAATTATTTAAGAATAGTTATTCTAGGAGTACCTACTCCATTTCTTAAAGAATTACAATTCTATTCTACACTATTTTATTCCATGAACCAAACATGACCTTAGTGACTATGGGAGAGTGCAAGCCTCTTGAATGCTTGTAAATTTTCAATTTCCAGTTCAATTTCAGAATTCTCTTTTGATTTCTTGTTGTGTTCTTGTTGGTTCTTATCAATTGGTATCAGAGCACGAGATCCATGGTAAAGATAAAATTTGAGAGAAAATTGGAGGCTATAGTTGACTACATTGAAGAAATTTTGATCAATCTGAAAAATTCAGTGGAAAAATTCTTGACAAAGCTGGACCAATATTTTGAACAGTATAGGAATTCATTTATAGTAGTGACATCACCTGGCAAATGCAAGGAACTGGTGGAGATCTCTCCGGAGCCGAAACAAGTAACACTCGCACCTATTCTCAAGCCGACGAACTTGATTGCTGCTGAAATTCCAGTTCCCAAACCAAAGTTGAACTAGCCACTATCCTTTCCAGTCCATTGTTAGAATTCATCCGATTCTCGAATCGATTCATGTGTAAAACGAGTCGAATCTTAACACGAATCTAAATTTATATTGAATTGTGACTATTCACGATTCGAATAATCTGATTCGTATCGATTCACTCGAAAAATGAGTCAAATATGAGCAAAGATGACTACTTTCGTCTTTTTTATGATCAAAAATTCAAAATATAAAATGATTTATATTACTTATTTTAATTGTTTCAAATTATATAGCATTTTTTTATAAATTACAAATTTTAAGCTATATTTGACTTTATGATTTAGTATTATTATTAGTTATTTATCATTTCTATATTTAGTCATCACTATATTTCAAAACTATAGAATAATACTATGAAGAATGTTTTTGAAAATGAACATATTTTATTTATTTTTTATCAAGATAAACTGAATATTACTATTCGATTTTTGATTCTCAAAACTATAAATTCGATTCTCGATTCAAATTTCGATTTGACAACTATGCTCTAGTCCCTAAGTCGAGAAAGTCTCACAGTACCCAAGTTCCTAGAAACAATCGTGTAGACCGATTCTATAAAAGAAGAGAAAACAACGCCTTTAAGGCCTACACCGATCGCCTGAAGGGCTCTGCCCGATTCCATTCCTTCGACTTTGGCAAGCGTAGAGGTTGTTTCAAGGGAAAGGTCACTGTTATCATCCACAACCCAGGTGGTGGTGCTTCTCCGATCCGTGCCTCTCTCTACTGCATGTACTGGTACAAGCATTTTTTACTATATGTTGTTTCCTCGTCCGTAGCCATTGACAACATCTCCAACCTGAGCTACAGGGCTGAAATGGGTAAGGAGAAGGTTCACATCAATTTTGGCCACATTGTCTTTGGTAAGTCGATCACAACTGGCCATTTAATTTACCAGATTAAAGGTATTAGAACTGTTCTGGTGGGTGATATTTCGGAGGAGATACTTGCTGGGTTGTTATGGGAGGAATTTAGGCAGTTTACCGTTTTTCCAAAATTTTTTTCAGTTTTGCTGAGTCATTTCCGTGTTTTCATGTTTTCATTATAACTTTGTTTGTTTTCATTTTTACCAATTTTTTAATTTTTTTTTTCAAAATATGAAATTTATTGTATATTTATTGCATTTTTTTATTTAATTGAGAAAAAAATGACTTTTTTATTTTTTAAGCATAGATTAAGAATTTAATTAACTTGTATGGCTATTAATTGTTCTTATACATGCATTTTTTTATATTCAATCATTGTTTAATTAACTTAATTAAAAAAGAAATATATAAACTTATATTTAATTAACTTAATTATCAAAGTAAACATTGGATAAATCTTAATCACCAAAGAAAATATATAAATTTGTATTTAATTAACTTAATTAAGATTATTTTCTTTTGGTAAACTTTTGGTTATGTATTTGGTAAATTTTAGGTAAACTTTTTTGGTAAATGTAATAAATATTTGGTAAATTTTTTGGTAAGCATTGGGTAAATTTTGGATAAATTTTTGGTACAACTTGGGTAAACTTTGGTAAATCTTGAGTAAATATTGTGTAATTTTAACTTTCATTAATTTTTTAGTAATTATTGGATATAATTTGAGTAAAGCTTAAGTGAATATTTGATAAATTTTTTGTAACTTCAATTTTTTTTTAGTTTTATGGTAAACATTGAGTAACTATCAGGTAAATTTTTGGTGAATCTTGAGTTATTCTTGTGCAATTTTAACTTTCATTAATTTTTTTGGTAAATATTGAATAATTTTAGAGTATAACTTGAGTAAATTTTAAGTAAATTTTTGACAAATCTTTTGTAACTTTAATTTTCATTAAATTTTTGGTAAACCATGATTTTCAGCATTTTCATAATATTTTTAGAATGTTCAGATTTTTGAAAAAAACTTTCAAAGTGAAAAAAACTTTGAAGTGCTCGGTATTTTTGAAATTTTTTTTTTGAAGAGTAGTATTTTTTTTAAAACGTTGATCTGCTTTTTTCCATTTTTGTAAAATTTTCATTGACTACTCAGACCCAAGCACAAAAATGGCCCACATTATTTTTAGAATGTTCATTAATTTTTTTGGTAAACCATGATTTTCAGCATTTTCATAATATTTTTAGAATGTTTAGATTTTTGAAAAAAATTTTCAAAGTGAAAAAAACTTTGAAGCGCTCGGTATTTTTGAAAATTTTTTTTGAAGAGTAGTATTTTTTTTAAAACGTTGATCCGCTTTTTTCCATTTTTGTAAAATTTTCATTGAGTACTCAGACCCAAGCACAAAAATGGCCCACTGTATTGCAAGATCGGGATATAGGGCAAATTGTAAGTATTATGAACTTCACACGTGTGAGAGTGGTAATAAAATACGGTGGCAATTTTGTAAATAAAATATTTATCGATAAACTTACACAGGTTCGTTTGTTAATATAAGTTCATTAGTTTATTAGTAAAATGTTCATTAGCTTATTAGTATAATGTTCATTATTTTATCGATAAATATTTGTTTTATTTTAAAGCAAAATTAGCAGTTATTGTGTTTTTCATATGTAATCTGTCTCGATTTGTTGTTTTCTGGTACATTTTATCTCGATTTTTGTTACGTTTTAAATTTTTTTAAAAATGATTCAATGAATTCATACTTACAAATTAAAACAAAAAAATCTATTAAGATAAATACACAAAAATAAAATAAAATAAAATAAAATAAACTTATATTAATATAAAAAATGAACTTTTATTAATAAACTAATAAACATTTTACCAATAAACTAATGAACATTTATTTTATTCGTAATAAACATTTTTCAATAAACTAATAAATTTTTTACTTCATTGCTAATAAATCTAGAATATTGAAACAAAAAGCATTGTATATATAATTTAATGAATATCATATTATTTTTTTAAAATTTTTGTAGTAATAAACTAATAAATTTTTACATTAGTCACAATGAATCTTTTTTAATAAATTAATAAATATTTTTCAATGAAGTAATGAACATTTTTTTAATAACTGGATGATGAATATTTATAAATTTTTTTTATTTTGATCTATAGATATAAATTCATTAAATTTTCTTCATGAAAATGTATTGTGTATATAATTTAATGAATATTATATATATATTTTTTAATTTTTGTAGTAATAAATTAATAAATTTTTACTTTATTTATAATGAACTTTTCTCAATAAACTAATGAACTTTTTTTAATAAAATAATGATCATTTTTCAATAACAGGATGACGAATATTTACGATTTTTTTATTTTGATTTATAGATATAAATTCATTAAATCATTTCGATGAAAATGTATTATATATATTTTAATAAATATTATATTAATTTTTTAATTTTTATTGTAATAAACTAATAAATTTTTATTTTATTTATTTTTTTATAAATTATTAAATTTTTATCAATAAAATAATAAATTTTTTTAATAACTATATGATGGATATTTACAAAATTGCAATTAACTGCATAAATTTATTTTATTTATAAAATTGTTACCGTCTCTTGCACAAATGACGATGGAGCCGTAATCTTACATGGTCTGGGTATCTGGGGGCAATTGCAAGAGCAGTTCTGAGCTAGCCCAGGGAGCAAATCTTGGGCGTGAATTAGCTGTTAGACATTTTGAGCCCATCAAACAGCAGCCTCATATTCTCAGTCGCTCTGAGTTCTATCAGCTCCAAATTACTTTTGCCAAATTATGGGGAACAGATCGTGCGATTTTCGGGATCGTGCGATTTTTTGGTGGTGGTACTCCATGTGCTGGCCAAGGTGCAATTGGAAATGAATGTCGTGGGGAATGCATGATTGCTCAGCCCAAGATCTGGCGAAGGTGGCACCGCGAGATCCACGTTAATCATCAAAGGTATGTTGTTGTTTCAGCTGTTGCTGCTTTTGTCTTTCCCTTTCTGGCGATGGCTTGTGAGCACAAGATTGAATCTGTGTCGGAGCTGCCTATCCTTAGTGATTCTGCAGAGACAGACGAAAAGACTATGGATATCATCAAGATGTTGAAGGAGATCGGAGCTTGGGTGCTGTTGGATCGTGGGATAGATTGTGCACAGAAGGTGTTTGATGAAATGACCGAGAGGAATCTGGTTTGCTGGAGTGCAATTTCTGAAAATGGAGATGGGGTTTATGGGAATTTAAGAGTGGATGATGTGGTTTTGGCAAAAGTTGTTGCTGTTGTGACCTGGATTAAGAAGAAAATTGGACCTTCTATACACCCTATTACCACTTTGGACGATACTGAACCCAATTTGATTTCTGGAAGGAAAGTGGTTCTGGATTACCTCAATTCTTTGATGAATCCTGCGAGTTTTGTGCTTGCTGCTTTTAGGACTAGCAGATGAGGTTAATGGATACCATACTGAAAATTCTGATGTGGCAAAGTTTTTCCACCATGATCGTGATGTTAAACACTCCGTTTTAGTCATGGTTAAGGAGATAAAGAAACTGAATTATTTTGGTGGTAGCTCTTCCAAGTCTATATCCGAGTTTGTCTACCAACAAGCTCCCATGGTGATCTTTTTTTTACTAGAAAAAGTCCCTCTTCAATCCTCAACGCTCAATTAAGAAACCGCCCCTGCTGTTTGCTTCTTCACATGATTGGGAGAGGGTCTTTACACTATTTCAAGAAGCAGCTAACTTTCTCAATGAAAAAAAATAAAAATAAAAATACCACCTCCTATCTGTTCAATTTGCTGAATTCTCACCTTGAGGACAAGGTGCATTTTAGGGTGGAGGAATTGATAAGCCTCATATATGAAAAGAGAAGATAGAATTAGAGTAAGGTTTGCTGTAGGAAGGTGGTTGTGAGGATTAATTCTAGAATGTTCAGATCTGAGTTTGTTTACGGGTAGCATTGAGATTTTGGGGTATGAGTTTGTTACCTTGAGTCAATAAATAGCAGTGGGTTGTGGTAGAATCATTCTGAGTATTTGGTAGAAAGTCTTAGTGACTTTGGAAGAGTGCAAACCTCTTGAATGCTTGTAAGTTTTCAATTTCCAGTTCAATTTCAGAATTCTCTTGTGATTTCTTGCTGTGTTCTTGTTGGTTCTTATCATAGACTTGCACATGCTTGCATTAATTTTTGAATTGAGGTGTTAAAAGGCTTCAGTAAAAAGTTTGTATTAATTATGCTTTACACCTAGTTTCTATTGTTAGTCTCAAGGAATAAAAGTATCACTCAGATGAAATTTCATAGCTATATTATTTTCTGGTACGTACATGCTAACAGACAGTGTATTCACTTTTTTAGTTCTATATGCCTTATATTTGGGTTGCCGTATTCAATATATGCAGGTACAAATTTACAGTGTTTAATGAGCTCTATTTTCTGGTCGCTGGTGGAACTGTCTGGATTGGTACTTATCTATCTTGCTGCAAGCTTCTTCCTTTTGTGATAAGATGCTGAGAAATGGAAAAGAGGAGGGGGGAGGGGGGTTGTTTTCTTGCCATGTTTAGTTCATGGACATACATCTTGTTTTTCCAAGTTATAGTACCATTTTGTATTATGTGCTCATTTTTGGGAGAGCTAGGTCCTTGGATCATAAAGCTGTACTAGCAATAAAATGAATGCTTTGCCTTTTTCCTTTTTTATTTTTTTTTAATTTTATTTTATTTTTTTTATTTTTTATTTTTTACAGACTCTCCCCTGCTGACAGAACATACGAGAGATGGCCATAATCAGCCAAAAGATATGGGAACCATGAATGTTAATGTAACGGAAGTCCAAGTGAGCCATGACAAAGATGCAGTCAAGCATACTAGAATAAACGGTTATAATGGAGAAAGTGTTCAATCTGAAGAGAATTATAAGGCATTGAACGGAGTATATCCAAGGAAAGATGAATCACTAGTATCTCAGGGGAAGGGAAATCTCAACCACTCTTTGCAGCCTTCCCTGTTGCTGGAATGCCAAAATGACAGTGATGATGTTGGTAGGTTTCTATACCTGGAAGGCGTAGAATATATGATGTGGTGCACATATGATGTTCACTTCTATGCATCATTTGCCCTTCTCGAGTTGTTTCCTAAGATTGAACTCAATATTCAGCGCGACTTTGCCAAAGCTGTCCTGTCTGAGGATGGAAGAAAAGTTAAGTTTCTAGCAGAGGGTAATGTTGGAATCCGTAAAGTTGGAGGAGCTATCCCTCATGATCTTGGGACACATGATCCATGGCATGAAATGAATGCGTACAATATACATGATACAAGCAAGTGGAAGGATCTGAATTCAAAATTTGTGCTCCAGGTGTATAGGGACTTTGCTGCAACACAAGATATGTCCTTTGGAGTTGATGTGTGGCCTGCAGTTCGTACTGCCATGGAGTATATGGAACAGTTTGATAGGGATAATGATTCTCTGATAGAAAATGACGGATTCCCAGATCAAACATATGATACCTGGACAGTTCATGGTGTGAGTGCTTACTGTGGCTGTCTGTGGCTTGCAGCACTTGAGGCTGCAGCTTCAATGGGCTTTCAACTGGGCGACAAGTATTTTGCTGAATTATGCAAAAGCAAATTTGTGAAGGCAAAATCAGCATTTGAAGCTAAACTGTGGAATGGTTCATACTTCAATTATGACAGCGGATCAAGCAGCAACAGTAAATCTATACAAGCAGATCAGTTGGCTGGCCAGTGGTATGCTGCATCTTCAGGCTTGCCTCCACTTTTTGATGATTTCAAAATTAGAAGTACTCTTCAGAAAATATACGATTTCAATGTAATGAAAGTTCGAGGAGGTAGGATGGGTGCTGTCAATGGAATGCATCCCAATGGAAAGGTGGATGAAACTTGTATGCAGTCACGTGAAATATGGACTGGTGTCACCTATGGTGTGGCAGCAACCATGATTCTTGCTGGGATGGAGGACCAGGCCTTCACTACAGCCGAAGGTATTTTCCTTGCAGGCTGGTCGGAAGAAGGTTTTGGGTAAGTTCCTTGCACAGGAAGCAAACATATTAATATTACTACATAGTTTTATCATAGTAGTTTCATCTCATTCTTATTTAGTTCATAGTTCTGTATGGTACAATTATTCTTGTGCATTAAACGGAAAATTTACTTGCAACTATATGGGAAACAAAAAACGTGGATTTCCACGAACTTTAAAAAATTCAGGTTGATCTGGGTTAAACTTCCCTTTTTTCTTTTCTTTTCTTTTCTTTTCTTTTCTTTTCTTTTCTTTTCTTTCTTTAAATGTATGTGTTGTGTTTTTTACATGTATTGAAGAAAGGATGGGAAGCTTTTCTTCTATTCAGCTATTATAATTCTTTGAAAAGTTAGAATTAGATCATCCCCCTACCCACCCAACAATTGAAAATATGGTCGTTGCCCTCTTCTCTTCTATCTTGTCAGATCAAGTAAAACCTCTAACTGTAATTGATCCTAACTTTTAATGAATATTATGGCGGGTTTTTATCAAGCCTGCATTCCTAAAACTATTCTTTCCATTCTGACTTGGAGAGCACCTATATCGGTATGGCGGCTTGGAGCAGTTTGTCCTCACTTTCTCTTTGCAAATGATGTATTCACATATCGTATCTGCGTTTGAATGTGTTTCGTTTCTTTTTCTCTCTATATGCATGTTTATTGTATTTTCTAGGATATGACCTAATTTCAATAGTTTTCTACAATAACTGAGAGTAAATCTTCCTTTCTTTCAATTACAGATATTGGTTCCAAACACCAGAGGGATGGACAACCGATGGGCACTTTCGCTCCCTTATTTACATGAGGCCACTTGCAATATGGGGCATGCAATGGGCGTTATCACTCCCTAAGGCTATCCGTGATGCGCCAAAGATCGATATAATGGACAGACTTATATTGTCTCCTAGCACAAGATTCTGTCTCCATGAAACTGGAGTTAAAAGAAAGATTGCAAATAAAGCCAAGTGCTTTTGAAATTCCGTCTTCCACTGTGCATGCAAATGGTGAGATGTAAGTTCCATCCTCGTTGGAAAGAAAATGTTGGGTTAATAACATAAATGGTACCAATTTTTATTATTATATTTGGTATCAAACTTTTTAATTGTTGTAAATTGATATCAAAACTTTTGAAAAGGTTGCAATGTGGTACCTAAGTATAATTTTTGGTCAACAAAAATGACATGTCAGCTAGAAAGTACAATTTCTAGTGACATGACATGCTGACTGGATGTCATGTCATCTTTTTTTACCAAAAATTGGATTTGGGTACTGCAAATATTTTCAAAAGTTTTGGTACCAATTTATAACAATTAAAAGGTTTTGTATTAATTTGTAACATACTGATAAAAATTGATACCATTTATATTATTAACCCAAAAAATTTTCTTAAAATATTTTACATCTTCCCCAAACACTATATATACAAGAAAGCTGGGAGAAGATTGGGAGAAGTCCCTCTTTCCTAAGACAAGCTATAAAAGCAGACTGTAACTTGATAGTCAATTTAGTTAACATGATATAGATGTGTTTTTCTTTGTCATTGATAGAATTTTTGTTGATTTGTTGTGCAATTCTTTCTAAGGATTTCTCTTTTATTTTTATTTTTTTTTTTCAATTTTGTTATTGTATAACTGCAGACAGAATATTGTTTCAGGTCTTCGTTGAAATGATGAGGACCAATTGTAAATTACTCAACAGAATTTTGGAAAAAGTGGCATGTTATTGTTCTAAGGTATAGGGCAATCATCAAACACTGTTTGAAAAAATGAATTGAACTGCTCTTTTTTTTTTTTTTTTTTCAATTTTTAAAATAACTTCGCCATTTAGTTTATTAGTATTTTCTAGCCATTTTATTAGAAACAGTGACAACTGAAATCGGATTTGAAGTCTAAAAACAATTTTATGCAGGCGGAGGCGGCCGTCTTTCTGTGTCATCAAACATATTCTATATAGGCGGATATTTAAATTTGTATAAATTAGAGACGTTAAACCTATTCTATATAGACGTTATTTAAATTTGTATAAATAGGTGAAACGATATTTTTATCACATAAATTGAAGTTTAAGGATAATAGATATTAACCTAACTATTAAAAATAGATATTAACCTAGCCTATTTTTTTCCCTAACTTTTCTTTTGTTTCTTTTTTTATCTATTCATCTTCATTAAGCAAGAAGAAGTGATTTTTTAACTGAAATCAATTATCTACTTTTTTTTAATCAATTTATTACTAAAATAAGTGGTTATTCCACCTTGATTTAGATTTTTTTATTTTATTGTTTTTTATGATTTTATTATCTTGCTGTGACGTTTGGTTTTTTGTCGTCTTTTTATGACGTTTTATTTTCTATTGTTTTATTGTGACATTTCATTTTTATTTGGGTAATTCAGACGACTTGAGTTATAAGTATTCTAGTCATTATAATATTATTAAATTTGTAAATATTGAGTCGATTTATCATACTATAAATTTGAATGCTGAAAATTTTTCACTATTTCATCCTTTGTAATTTTCAACGGATTTATAGTGTCGATGTATTACGAGTTTGAATCAATGAAATTATTTCTCTTAAAAAAAATGGATATTATAGTTATTTAAAATTAGAAAATATTAGTGTGTATTAGTGGTGTAGATGATGGGTAAAATTTATCCAATAAAATTACAGGGCTTTCCCACATAGTCTGTAACGGATAACGCCTCCGAGGGAAGTTTTCGGAGTTTTCATGTGTAATGAATCATTTGCCAAATTGAGATTTGCATTCATTTTTCTATTGCGAATTTGGATTAGGAATGTGGATCTTCTACATCCACATTTGACCTTTTAAGAAGCTTTCTTTTGGGGAAAAATGGACCTGCCTACCCGAAGTGCTTTTTTTTTTTTAAAAAAAAAATTACAGTTACTCTCATTCATTGGAAAATTTTCTTTAACAAATTAAGTATTTATTGTCAACTAGCCACAATCCTTATTAATCCAAAATGCTTTTAATGTACAAATGTGGATATACAATGGGAATTGCTTAATTAAGGCCATTTTTAGAAAATATTTGATTCCTGCTAATTGAGGATTTTGGACTTAATTTCATCTATAATCACTTAATTTTGGTATTATTACAATAAAGTCACTTACTTTTTTTTAATCATAAAAGTCACATAATTATGATTTAATTTTATTTAAATTCATTTCCGGAGATTTTTTAGCGGTTAATAATAAAAAAAGTCGTACTAGCATCTCAGTTGGCACATGAGATACGTTACATTGCTGTACAAGTAAAATAGAGCATCATATATGCTTACAACTCAGTATCCACGTTAACACTATAAATTAAAAGCAGTACCAATTAGGATGTCAGAACTCTATTTTACCTATATAGTGACATAACATGTCTCATGTGTCAACTATGATGTTAGTACGACTTTTTTGATTATTAACTGCTGAAATAAAATCATAGTTGTGACTTTGATAGGACAAAATAAAATTATATGACTATAATAATACTAAAATTAAGTGACTATAGATGAAATTAGTCCAGAATTTTGCAGAATCAAATTTTAAGAAATACCAGAATTTTCTGAAAAGGAAAAAGAAATTATGATCTGTCATGTCTGTATAATAGGGTTTGTGAGTTGGAATTTATGTGATTTCTTACCAAAGTTTTCTTGGTGTTATTTGGTGACAGAGGAATGAAAGAATGGAATGGAATAAACACTTGTTAGTGCATTAATTATTATGCCAGAATCCAATAAGACACTTGAAGTTTAAAATTTCAAGGGTTAAAATGGCAAATAGAATGAATAACAATCCTCTACCTCCAATCTTTCCAAATTGAAGGATTAATTTTTTTTTTGCTGAACTCCCTAAGGTGGTCCTTTCTTCCAAAGTCATTCCTCCAACCAAACAGCGAAAAAAAAAAAGAACTTTCCATCCAATCCTTCCCTTGTATCTTTTCCTTCAATCCCATCTTTCTTCCTCACCAAACGCACTGTTAAGAGTTAACAAATACCATCAAAAGGATAGTGCTGCAAGTTTAGCACAAATAATAGTTAAATGTTTAATCATCAACAAGAAAATAAACAATGAAATCCGGGCAATTCTTCTTTATTCAAAATCTCAAACGATATCAGTAACTAGAAAACAAAGTCTAAACGATAAATACGGATACAAATCATGATAGAACCATTTTATTCAACAAATGCACAATATTACAATCTCTTCAACTACAACTTCTTGGGTAATCATAGTCCTTTTCGCTTTTCACTTCCCCATTCTCCAAAGTACATTATCTTAAAAAGTTAACCGGCAATATTCTCATTCTCTTGTTCAGCAGCTACAAATGCTTAAAAAGAGCGCCCTGAGTCAATAGAGCAACCTACCATCACACAGAAATGAAGGAATGGGGTTCATTAAATTTAAGCAGCCATTTGTGACACAAAATCTACAAACAACCCATTGACAAATGGTTCAATGCCATCCTGCACCACTCCTCGCAGCAGAAAGATTTGTTTCCCTTTCAGCTTAGTCAAGCTTCACATTTGAGTAGAGAAGGGTATCCCTTGTGAGTGGCATATTTAGCAGTAAGTATATCTGCATACAAAGGGAAGCGAAAATAAGAAATATTCATTTTGCTACAGCAATATGAATTACTAGAGAGAGGACTATACACCAAAGCATTTAGTTACATATTATGTGAGTGCCAACTAAGTTATAACCAATTTATCCAAGTCCTGAAAGCAAACATATTATAAAAAAGAAAGCCAATGGAGGGAGTTATGAAATGTAAAATCGGCACCGTTTTCACATTTGATGCCTTTGTAACTGAATTGACACGTGTTTTTTTAGAAGAAAAAGGTTGAAACAGAAAATTAATAGGGAATATATATTTTGCAATATGACAATCTTACCCCTATTAGAGTAGAAATTATAAAAATAATTCCTGTCAGCCAAGCTAGAGTCTTTCTAACCAAGGCTACTTCCGAAAGGGTAGCATTAGACACATTTGATGCTATATTCTCTGCCAACCACCGTGTGGATAGCTGGGAAGTCAACTTCATATTCAATGTTGTTTCTGCACCTGAAGAAGATATCTCATTACAGATGATAACTCCAACAATCTGACCTGCCAATTGCCATTATTGCAGGAGTTAGCAATAGCAAAAAAGTTTTTCAGCATTGGCATTAAGATAAGCAAGAAATTCTAACAAACAGCATCATATTTTAGTCACTAATATTGATTGTAACAATGAAGAATAGGTAATACTTAAAATTGAACATAATTCTCAAATTCCACATATTTGTCTTCTGAAACAGCTCATAATTACTTTCGCGAAACATAGCAGGTTCAACAAATGCAAACACTAAGCAAAGCTAGGATTCTCTTTTCACATAAACTGGCAAGGGCAGTCATAACATTTTAGATAAAGAATAAGATCACACAATCATTTCCCGGAAGCCAGATGACTCACCTTTGTATGCTGCTTGGAATGAATGAAGCATTTTAGACAGTGCAGCTGATAACAGCTCCACTTGCTGCATAACATCCTCATGTCCATATTGCCCTTGCAAAGCCTATAATATAATAAATAAATATGTAATGGAGAAGAAAGGTAAGTAAACGGATGAATAGCTTGAAAATTTGAAGCACAAGAGCATGTAATATCTCCATTCTCGGACTTAAAAACACAATTCAACACCATTAATATAACTATAAAATTCCAAATCATATGAATTAGCAATGAGATGAAGCAATTTAAGGACTAATAGTTGGTAGAAAATTTTTCAATCATGATGAGCAATATAATTTCACTTCTATCAAAAGCTGGGAGTCAGTGAAAAGTCCCAATTATTTGCAAATAAGAAACTCGACCCATTGTCTAGTATATTGTTCCTGTAACGGTAAGATATTTGTTGAAAAACACATTATGAAGCAAAGAAAAAGAAGAAAAATCTAATCAAGAGGAAAATGCATTTGCTTTCTCTCAACTCAGTGAATACTTAGTCATCTCATTCACAACTGCGTAAAATAAAAGTTCAAACTACCAAAAACTTCAATCAAGAGGAGGAAAAACAAAGGAACCAAAAGCAGAAAAATACATATTAGAATGGAAGCAAAAATAAATGACAACTAACTTATCAAAGTAGCAAAAACAAGCTGATCGAAGTAAGAAGTTCATGAAAAGGAGAGGCTAGACAAGGGATAAATAGTACCCTTCCCTTGATTGTTTGGCAACAAAGGGATTTTTTTTTCCCATGCCAAAGGGGAATTTAAAAAAAAAAAAAAAGCACAGCTTTTCATTTCAGTATCATTACTCAGGATATAGTTCTTATTAGATGGATTACCCTTCCTTCCATCAAATCCTTCCAACAGGATGAAGTTCAAGTATGTTCTTTTACCTTCATCATTTCTGTAGAAAAAAAAACAATAGGAAGAAAAAGAAGAAAAAATCTGAATCTTTTTTTTCTTATTTTGACAGAAAAATAGATTACATATTTATAGAGGAAGAAAGACTCTAGAATCCCTACAATAAAAGAAATAATCAAATATGGAATCCCTATAATCAAGGAAATAACAAATTTTTCCTTGATTATAGGATTTTATTCCTAAAATCAAATCTTTCCTAATTTACCAACACTCTCTCTCAAGTTGGTGCAAAGATATCAATCATGCCCAACTTGCCAACTTGAACTTCAAATGGTTGTCTTAGTAAACCTTTGGTTAGAATATCTGCAACTTGTTGTGCGGTGGGAACAAAAGGAATGCAAATTGTCCCTTCTTCTAGTTTTTCTTTTATAAAGTGTATCAATTTCAACATGCTTCGTTCTGTCATGAAGGACTGGATTGTGAGCAATATTGATAGCTGCTTTATTGTCACAAAACAATTTCATAGGCAAGTTAACTGGTCTATCAAGCTCTCCTAGAACTCTCTTTAGCTATAAAACTCCACATACTCATTGTGCCATTGATCTGAACTGAGCTTCAGCACTACTTCTTGCAACTACAGTCTGCTTTTTACTTCTCCAAGTAACTAGATTACCCCACAAAAAAGTACAATATCCTGAAGTTGACCTTTTATCAGTTTTGGAAACAG
>CATIWF010078023.1:0-37201 GCA_949630135.1 Balakata baccata | reverse complement strand
TAGATCTCATAAGCTGTGAGCATGAGATGTTCAACGTTAACATGTGGATGCTTGCTAAGAGTAGTCAAGTACATTGGATGACCTGCTATGAGACAATCATATGGATTATCTATTCAAATGTCAATGATTGTCTCATTATAGCAATGGTGAATGTATCCTTAGACTTGAGGTACTCAAGGATATCTTGGATACTGATTTTGTGCTTTTACTCCATTCCTTGTTGCCTTATAGAGGTCGCTCATAGGGTGGTGATTGGGTACAGCTTGAGGTATTCGAAGGTAATTGGGTAGCCAATATAGAATTCACCACTCCTGATAGAGGGAGAGTATACGTACAGCCTCTTGTCAAGATCATTACTTCGGAATCTCTGGCCAGAGTGGAAATGTCCTGAAGATGATCTTCAGTGACATGTCTAATAGAGTAAAGAGTCCCAAGGACAAGATCTAACATCACTAGGATTAGGTGTGACGTAGTTAGTCTAGCGGGAGCTAACACATAGTCCATGCTCTGAACCGAGTGGGGTATAGGATGGTGAAAGGACGATTTGCACATATTGTTGTCTATGGAAAGGTTCGTAGTCAAACCACTGACTTTTCAATCAATTGGGGATCATGATGTGTTGCTAAATACCGCTCATGATTTGCTTAAATTATTTGATAATTTAAGTGGCGAACATAACCGGAAACCTAATGGGTCACGCGTTTTGGAGATGTAAACAATGAGCAAAATGGCTTAGGATGAGATCCAAAATATGAGAAAATTATTTTGAGTCGGTTTGCGATAAGATCACGGAAAAAAATCGCTCAGGGGGATGACGGGCCTGTGTGGGCCCGCTGGCTTGCCCAGCAGCCCGCCAATCACCCTATAAATTGGCCAAAATAGCCACGGTACTATTCATGCCTTTTCATTTTCTTCTCTTCTCAATTTGGAACTACTTTTCTGATTTTCTTTTGGATCTAAAAGACCCCAAAAAACAGAAAATAGACAAGGAAAAATTTTTGGGAGAAGAAGAAAATTTTTTGGAGACAACAAGAAAATTAAAGAGTTTAATTTTTTTTCTCATATGAACATACACCATTGCTAGCACTTTGAGGTATGTTCAAGCCATCTCCCTAGTGGTTTCATCCTCTCATCTTCGCGTGGATATTGTTAGAGACAATCCAAGATTGGATTGTTGTGATTTGCTACAACCTAACAAGGTGAGAAGTTGAAGAAAAATCAAGAAATTATAAAGGTTTAAATTCTAAATTTTCTTTGGTTAAATTAGTTTTAATTGGCACATGTATAATCCTTTGATTCGGGTTTTGAAAATTTTTATTTTCCGTTGCGTTATATGTATGTGATAATGCTTAAAACCCTTCAGGGTGTACCTAGAGGTGGAGGAAGAATGCAAGAAAATCCATTTTATGGTAGAAACCAAGGTAATAATGTTTTGGTAGATAGGAATTTGGGTAGCATTAAAGTTAAAATACCTCATTTTCAAGGGAAAATCAGATATAGAGGCTTATTTACAATGGGAAAAGAAGGTGGAACTCATATTTAATTTTCATAAGTTTAGTGTGAAGAAGAAGATTAAGCTTGCAGTTACTCAATTTTCAAATCATGCTATTGCTTGGTGGGACCAATTGGTTACTAGTAGGAGAAGAAACTTGGAGTACCCAATTGAGACTTGACATGATCTCAAATCTTTAATGAGGAAGAGATTTGTACCAAGGCATTTTCATAGAGAACTTGTGCAAAAACTTCAAGTTCTTAGACAAGGTAGTAGGAGTGTGGATGATTACTAAAAGGAGATGGAAATGATGTGACTGGGCCAAGGTATTCCCAGACAGTCACCCATCTTGGTACTGATCCTGCTTAACAACGTTTAATCGGCCACTTAACTGCCTTAAGCTAAGCACTTCCCAAGAGGTCATCCATCATGGTACTGCCCTTGCCACAGCACGCTTAACCAGAAAGAGCGCTTATCATTCTGCCAAAAGCTTAAGCTGATAGCAGAGGCGCAACTCTATTCCTTTATCCTAGATCAAACAAGGGCCACCAGTCTCTTTCGACTTTGTGTGCCACCTGGCTAAACCCGTTCCACACCCCCTCCAGACCCAGAACTTATCATTCCCTCCCTCTTTAAGGAGGTTCGTCCTTAAACCTGGCACACAGAAGTGGGATCCGGACCCAACTTCAGGCTCTGATACCAAATGATGCAACTGGGCCAAGGTATTCCCACACAGTCATCCATCTTAGTACCGACCCTACTTAAGAATGCTTAATCAGCCGCTTAACCACCTTGAGCCAAGTACTTCCCAAGATTTCACCCATCATGGTACTGCCCCTACCACATCATGCTTAAATAGAAAGAGCGCTTACCATTCTGCCAAAAGCTTAAGCTGATAGCAGAGGCGCAACTCTATTCTTTTATCCTGGATCAAACAAGGGTCATCAGTCTCTTTCGACTTTGTGTGCCACTTGAACAAACCCGTTCCACCCCCTCCCTCCAGACCTGGGATGTATTAGTGCGCCTGTTCCTGGTACTCATACCCATTATACTCAGTCAAGTTAGCTGAGTTCTGCTTTGAGTGAGCACACTTCACTTAAAAGAGTTCAAATGAGTATACATATTACAGTAGATGAGTAGGATGTCTAGCCCTGGAGTGGGTGTGCCTACTTCATACCTTGTATACAAAGTGAGTAGGATGTCTAGCCTTAGATTGGATGCGCCTACTTCACATCCCGCATCTAGCCAATTTAGGAATGAGGCTTGGATTATTTGTCAAAGTTATTTATTGAAAAAGGAAATGAATAAGATAGATATAGTTGATAAATGAAAGGTATTGGTAATAAATATAACAGTAAAAGTATAAAGTATGTATATAATACAAATATGATCACTGCATATAGTTGATACATTAGTTGTTTATTTACCATAAGTATGATTTATATGTTTATATGCCATGATACATGATGTCATGCTATATACCTGCTTGATGCATGGAAAAATCCCAATGCCTATATGTACCACTAATCTAGAGATAGCTTAGTATGGATTTTTCCCATGTAGATCAAGGAGCTTGTAAATAGTTTAAGTTGTTAAAAAGAGGCTAGTTGATGCGATTGGGCCAAGGTATTCCCAAATGGTCATCCATCATGGTATAGACCCTGCTCAAGAATGCTTAATCGGCCACTTAATCGCCTTGAGCCAAGCACTTCTCAAGAGGTCACCCATCATAGTACTGCCCTTGCCACAGCATGCTTAACTAGAAAGAGCGTTTACCATTCTGCCAAAAGCTTAAGCTGATAGCAGAGGCGTAACTCTATTCCTTTATCCTAGATCAAACAAAGGCCACCAGTATCTTTCGACTTTGTGCGCCACTTGGCCAAAACCTGTTCCACACTCCCCAGACCTGGGATGTATCATTCCCTCCCTCTTTAAGGAGGTTCGTCCTTGAACCTGGCACACGGAAGTGGGATCCAAAACCAACTTCAGGCTTTGATACCAAATGATGCGACTAGGTCAAGGTATTCCCAGACAGTTGCCTATGGTATTGACTCTGCTCAAGATTGCTTAGTTGGCCACTTAACCGCCTTACGTCAAGCACTTCCCAAGAGGTCACCCATCATAGTACTGCCCTTGTCACAGCACGTTTAACTAGAAAGAGCGCTTACCGTTCTGCCAAAAACTTAAGATAGTAACAAAGGCACAACTCTATTCCTTTATCTTGGATCAAATAAGGGTCACCAGTCTCTTTCGACTTTGTGTGCCACCTGGCTAAATCCATTCCACACCCCCTAGACCTAGGACGTATCACTAGTTAGAGCCCATATACTTACACCATTTCTATGATGAGACTATCATTGACATTTGAAGAGATAATCCATATGATTGTCTTATAGCAGGTCATCCAATATACTTTATGTAATACCCAACAATTAGGGCTTAGTCACAATATATGAATACATGACATATGAGGGGTAAATTGGTATATGCATTAGATTAAATGTTATAATGAATGCATATTAGAGGTATATGTGAGGTATATTGGTCAATTTTGGCTTCGGTTTTAAGAATGGGATGAAATAAATCAATAATTGTGTAAAATAAAAGTGTCATGACCATGACAAGGGGGTGCCACAGCTATGACAGTTGAATTTCATGAATAAACATGACTATTTGTGGTCAACTGCTATATTAAGTCTTCATGGCTGTGAAAGGGAATCTTCATGACCTTGAAAGGGTCTGTATAAAAGCTTTTTCCATGTTCTTATCACCATTTTCACTAACTTTTTCTCTCCCAAACTCTAAGACAGACCATAGACACCCAAGAACCTCATATGAGCGATTCTTCATGGTTTTTGAGTGAATTAAACACCAAACTAAGAGAAAACACAAGAGTTGAAGAAATCATCCAATTCGATGAAGTGTTGGAGGAGAGAGAAAATTTGTGCAAGAGAGCCCATGAGTTCTTTGCATGATCAAGGGTATTTTCTATGATCAAGGGTATTTTCTGCCATCAAGAGGTAAGAAAACACAAGGAAACCATCTCTTTACTATCTTTATGAAGCTATATGAAGTGATTGTGTTGTTGGGATGGAAACCCTTGGAGGAAGATAAAGGGTGATGGGGGTTTATAAGTATTTATGTTCTTTGAAGTTGTTGGAAGTGTGATACCCTGTTATGGAGTTGAAATCATGCATAATAACCATAGTTTGGGAAGCATGAGTTAGTTTTATGTTTTTATCATATTACCATATATATAGTATTTGATACATGGTTATTATTATGATAGGAAAACAAGGATATAAGGGAGGTGAAGCGACTGGGCTAAGGTATTCCCAGACGGTCACCCATCCTGGTACTGATCTTGCTCAAGAACGCTTAATCGGCTGCTTAACCGCTTTGAGCCAAGCACTTCCCAAGAGGTCACCCATCATGGTACTGCCCTTGCCATAACATGCTTAACCAGAAAGAGCGCTTACCATTCTGCCAAAAGCTTAAGCTAATAGCACAGGCGCAACTCTATTCCTTTATCCTGGATCAAATAAGGGCCACCAGTCTCTTTCGACTTTGTGTGCCACCTGGCCAAACCCATTTCACACCTCTCCAAACTCGGGACATATCAAGAGGAGAACGACAAGGAGGGTAGATAGCTCCTTAGTTGAGTTTTTGTCAAGCTCCTAATAGAGGTTTGTACATATATGCATTGTTATTTGCCATTTAAATGTGATAATTGCATGAAAATAATGATGTAAATAATTGGTGTTGACATGTTTATTTCCTAAGTAATATGAAATTATATAGTATGAAAGCATGAGATGGCATGATCAAATATTAGAAAGGTTAATTAGAGTGTTTGAATATGTATAAATATGTTAATAAATAAGAAAATGGCAAATGTTTTAAAATGGGTACAATGCATATGTAAAGCTTGAGTTGTGATCTTGGTTGTGACCTATTTTGAAGGATGATTTGAGTTGTGATAACTTGTTGGTTTTGGTCTCCAATGACCAGGGATGATGTCTATGCATGTTTAGGAAAGGTTTAGAAGTGGAATTTTGATAAAATTTGACCATAGGCACAAGTTAGGACCTTTCACAATCGGCATTACAACCATGTTGAATCTATCATGACAATGAAGGTTGAGTCCAGTAGCCTTCACGACCAGGCTTTATGTCCAGCCATATTTGTCATATATGTGAAGACACTATTCACAGTAACAATGACCTATGTTTAGATGATGTTTTGGTGGGTTCGTTACATGTCGATTATGCATATATGCTAAAGTATGATGTAGAAACATGTGAAAACATGTCAATATGCATAAATGTGACATGTGAGCTTGCATATAAAATATGGAAATATGATGGAAATATAAAAGAATGAGACTGAAATAAAGGAATACTTTGGTATAAATGCCCATTTCTCTACCTGAGGACTACTTTAGGGGAAATGATGCATCATGAAGGGGATAAGCGATACATATTGACGAGATGTATGAGTGAGGATTAGGTTGTTTAACCTTGACTTGGGTGCTCCTGTTCCTGGTACTCATATCCATTATACCCAGTCAGGTTAGCTGAGCCCTAGTTTAGGTGAGCATGCTTGACTTAAGGGAGCTTGAATGAGCATACAGATTACAGTTATACTCAGGTTAGTTGAGCCTTAGTTTGGGTGAACATGCTTGACTTAAGGGAACTCAAATGAGCATACAAATTACAGTGTATGAGTAGAATGACTAGCTCACCTACTTTACACCCCGTATCCGAACAGTCTAAGAATGAGGCTTGGGTTATTTGTCAAAGTTAATTATTGAAAAAGAAAATGAATAAGATAGACAGAGTTAATAAATGAAAGATACTAGTAATAAGTATAACAGTGAAAATATAAAGTATGTATATAATACAAATATAATCACTGTATATAGTTGATACATCACTTGTTTATTTACCATAAGCATGATTAATATGTTCATATGCCATGATATATGATGCCATGGTATATTTTATGCTGCATACTTTTTTGATGCATGGGAAAATTCCAATGTCTATATGTACCACTAAGCTAGAGATAGCTTAGTATGGGTTTTGCTCATGTAGATCAATAAGCTTGTAGATAATAGAAGTTGTTAAAGAGAAGCTAGCTAGTGCCTATATCAAGAGAAGACATTGTGACTTAGTTTGTGGGTCTAATCTATCATGTCTGGTATTTTGTATATCCATGCATATGGGAATAGTGTTATGGCTTGTATATGACGTATGTATTTTGTACATGTATAGGACTTAAGCCTAAAAATATATGTTGGAGTATAACATGTGCTAGTCTATTCGGATCAACAATGTCTCATCTTGTAGATCTTATGATTAGGGATAATTTAGATACTAACATAATTACACATGATAGGAATCTCATTATCATGATCCCATCAAGATTTCCTTCATGCTATGTTTTATATCATGGACTTTCATTAATCAGTTTAAGATCTATATCAATTTATATGCAAATGAATACTAATATAATAAAAGAATGACATGATGAATGTGTATACTAAGTGTCTCGCCTTTTGGGCACATCTCTAAAGCCAATCGCCATTGTACATTATACTATAGGCGAAGATATGACTATCTTATTCTTTTTTGGGTTTTGGTCTAGTGACTCGATTAGATATTTTCTTATTAGTGGGAACTCTTTCTATTATTACAGTATGTCTACCATTTGATTTCTCTAATCAATTTTGATTGTTTTCTTCATAATTGAGAGTGCAAGATTGCTCTTTTAATTACTTTAAAGAATTGTTAAACTTATCAAGTCTTTATGCTTGTGGTGTTTTGCTATTCTTTTTCTTCATAATCTTGGTTCTTGCTACTTGTTTAGCTTGGGTTAGATTTGCAACTGTTGGTCATCATAACTCAAAGGTTTGTTGCCTTAACTTTGTTGAGGGGTTTCAAGGCGTATTCCTGGGGTTCTGCATCAGTTTGGTATCAGAGCTTGAGGTTGGTTATTAATAATTATCCTTTATTTGCTTTCTAGTTGTTAATCTAATTAGGTTTTAAATTCTACCTATAGAAGTACCTTATAATCAATTTCGGCTATATTATCAAAGTTGCATGTTTTTGTTTCTTTGGTGCAATTAACTCTTAATTTGCATAAAAAATCGTCAGTTTAGTATTATTTGATAAAGGAAAAAAAATTCGAATTAAGCACTTCGAATGTGAAATTGTGCTATTTAGTTCCAAATTTGAATTTTGTGGAAATTGGTTGCAGGATGTAATCGATATCATCCT
Organism: Balakata baccata; assembly: GCA_949630135.1. Classification (NCBI taxonomy): domain Eukaryota; kingdom Viridiplantae; phylum Streptophyta; class Magnoliopsida; order Malpighiales; family Euphorbiaceae; genus Balakata; species Balakata baccata. The sequence continues at coordinate 29,428 of CATIWF010078023.1, read as the reverse complement.
TATGCATAGCAATCAACTTGAAAATTATTGAATTTGCAAATTTATGAATTTAGGTACATTGGTATCACATTGAATAATCTATTTGATCGTTGTGCTTTGAGCTTAGCTATCAAAAATACTTTGAGTTAGTAGGAAAGTCGGCTACTCAAATAATAGGAAAATTGGCTACTCACTAGGAGGAAACCGATTCTATTTAATTTGCCATATTGTCTATTTTCTGTGCACTCTTTAGTTTTCTTTCTTTGAATTTTGTCCTTTTTGCTTCCATTTACATTTTTTAAGTCAAATTTGTAACATCCTCAACTTTCCCACATGCATTATTACACACATTCCATTTGAATATATTCATTTTATAAATGTCATTCATACAAAACACATGCATACATAGGGATTTTAGCTAGAACATGCTCATGAGGCAGACTTGCTACCAGTCGGTTATCGTAATAAGAGCAAGTTGCACGTGTCAAGTTATAAATTAAATAAGGATGACAAGGTATTGAAAATAAGTTAATTAAATGACAGAAATTAAAAAAAAAAAGAAAAGGAAAAAGAAGAAAGGACAAAGAAAGAGAGGCAGCTTTTGGCTTATTAGTGCTGCCCATTTTGTTGCTTTTCACACATTCTGAACAGCCTTATCTCCCCAGCCGTTTCTTCTTCTTCCCCTATAAGAGCCTTCTTTTCTTCATTGTTTCACTTAAGTTTTGCTGTAAATTCAGCCCTTGAAAGCTCGTTCTCTGTAAGTAATCATCTCTTCTTCTTTAAGTGTTCATTATGACTCGGGTCAGTCACAAGCAGTGTTTTGTAACTCAATTTTGAAAGCCATAGAGACTAATTCTGGAAATATGTCAAACATAAACCTTGTAGCTTTATGTCTTAGGTTTAAGGCTATATAAATGGTTTTTCATGATTTGGCTTCTGTAGAAAGATATGGGCATCGGACTGGAACTGGTTCCATTGAAGAACTTAGCTGAATCACTTTCTGTTTTGAATATGTTTCTATATGATAGAGTCGATATTTGAGGAAACTCACACATGAAATTGTAGATACATGTGTTATCGAGGCGTATACCAAATTTTAGAACTAGATTATGGGTGGATGTTGAGTTATAGGCAAGAGAGTCATGCCTGTTCCATATTTGAGCTGCCTGCTTAGTGTCCTGGACAGGTCTAGTCAGTTGTTTGCCAATTTTGAGCTCCTTATAGACATAATCTATAAATGGTCAAGACTTAAACATTATAGATACATGTCTAGCTAAATTTTGGCACAAATTGTACCTCAATAACTTATTTATGTTGTGAGTTATAGCCTTCACAAGTAAGACTGATCCAGATGCCAGCCCTATTTCTGACCAGTCCCAATTACCCTACCATATGAGGACTTTAGAGGCCGAATGGATGCAAGTTATCAACATGAAAAATGTTTCATTTTAAGATATCTATGTGCATACAAAGTTTCATACAAATATGACTTAGACATTGTAAGTTATGAAGAAGCAAAGTTGGTGTCTCAAAACTGCCTATGGTAAAAAATAGGGCAGAGAACAGAACATGTTTATAAATTGTATAAAATATTCCATAATGGTCCAATTGGTCTGAAATTTAGATGTGTAGTATCTCTATATGTTATCGTTAATTAGAAACAAGAATCATGCAAATTGGACTAGTATAGAAAACGTTATAAGCTAGTGAACACGTCACACTGCCATTAGACCAAACCCTAGTTAGTGGTCCTTAAAATGCATGTTTCAATTTGTTTAAATTTCACTAAGTTTATTTAGCTACCAATTGATCAAGTATACATTCAATTAGGTCCACGACATATTGGAGAGCCTCAAGGAAGTGAAAGACAGTAAGATAGAGGCTTATTAGCAAAAGAAAAGGTGAGTTTAATTATCGAACGATTTCTTTAGTATGTATTACGTGCAGTGTGATTATTATGTGCTATGTGCAACGTGACTTGACTTGCGGCCATATGAATTACGTGATTGTTATGGTAGGGATATGATATCAAAAAGGTGATGAATGACTTAAATATATGGTTATGTTATAAGCTTTTCTTACATGGAGTGATTGATTGTTGAATATGCAAATGTGATATAAATGCAAATGTTAAGTAATGATTGTTGCAAATTGCATATGCATATGGATTTAAAAGGCGTTGTGACTAGCTAAATGGCATTGTAAAGAAAAAGAAGAGGCCTATGGCCCAAACAAATATTCAAAAGCAAAAGAAAAGGCCTATGGCCTAACAAATGTGCAAATGTTACAAATGATCAAGCTAGCTAGCAAATGCAAATGTTCACATGGAAACCCGGGACAATGTCTATTTAGCCTGGTCACAAAAAAAAATGACATAAGCATAGGTATAAGCAAATGAAATGTTTACATGATTTAATATAATTTATATTCATATGATATTGATAAATAGAATGACATGCAAAATGTGTATGAATGACAATTACTACTTGTAATTGTGATTGACTTATTACTTTAGAAAACTTTTGATAATTATTCTCATTGAGTTGCAACTCATCAAATTGCATAATCTTTCAGGCAAAGAAGAGTAATTAGCTCAATTTGGAGGTGCATATCATATAGAAGACATGGATCACAGGTTACCGGCCGAGTCTCACCAATCTCTCTCCTTGCATTGCACATATGTATAGTAACATGACATTTGTATTTTGGGTTGTCTATCCGCATATGTATAAATTAGTAAATATGTAATAGCGTGTAAATGTATATTTGGTTTTAACCTTTCTAACTGAAATAATTGAACACAGTGTCTGAATTGTTAAAATATATGATATATATTAGGTTTATAATTAGGATGTGATGCTTAGCTGAGTTGTCAAATGCTGCAAAGTGATAATGTTATATGATCCAAAAAAAAAATCATTATCCCTCATTATAAACAGGACTATGTCTTATTCTATGCAATATATGATAATATGATATAAGTATAAGTGATATTCATAGGTCTAAGGTGTTACAGTAAAGCTTTGTTCGTCTTACTTTTTTGCCCAATTTTATTCATGTGGGGGGATTGTTGGAAAAAATTGTGATTATGAGCCATTTTGAGAAGATTATTCGGGTGGGTCCCACAACTCGGTTTTGGAAAAAAGATCCGGATATATGTTCCTTGACATGAGGATTATGAATTAATATATTCATATGCTCAAAATAGAAAATGCGTGAATAGAAATTAAAGCTCAAAATAAGCTTTTTGGTAAGGAGATTTAAAGGTAAAAAGTGAGTGGAAGTTTGTCTCACATCACTAAGAATTGAAGTTGTACTTGTGTTTATATATAGAGATGCATTCTTACATTGGTAAGAAAAGTAGAATGGAAGGCTCTCTCTCGCACGCTCAGGCGCAAGGGGGGTGCAAATCCATGGGCTGTGATGGGCCAATGCGTGAGTGCGCAATCTGCGTACACGAATGTCGGCCCAAAATCTCGTGGTCTTGAACAAGCCCAATTTTTTCAAATTATTTTTTTTATTTCTGGAAAATTTGGCAACACTCCTGTGTTGATCCACATGGTTGGTAGTCTGCTACGCCCGTGTGGATCCACACAGTCGTATGGATTCGACACTCCTGTGTGGATCCACACGACTAAGCCACTGACACGCCCATGTGGATCCTCACGATCGTGTCATTGTGTCTGCAGGGAGAGCAAGGCAGATCCACACTCCCGTGTGGATCCATACGCCAGTGTAGATTCTGTTTCAGAATGGACTTTTGAGCTTTATGCCTTTCGGAATGTCAATTTCTGATGTTTTAAAGATTAATTTCACCATTATTTGAGAGTTAAAAATGCATTATTGACAGCCTTTAAAGGAAATTAATCATAATTAATCTTATGTTTCCTCCATCTAGTATAATTAGGTGGTTTAGGCTTGAATTTTGAAGTGTTGATCAAGAGTATACTTTGATTGTTCTTGGAGTGTTTCTTTCTTTCTTCTCATTCTTCTTCTCAAGTGATAGAGGTTGTGATAAATTAAAAGTTCGATATAAGTAGTTATTATGTGTTCAACAACTACTTGGAATATGTTGTATCCTGGAAGACAAACGTCGGTTTTCCTAAACACCTGTGTATGAGGCGAATTTGTCTTAAGAAAACTGTGTGCTACACAGGCTTCAGATTGGTTTTCCATTTTCTACTGTTTTTGAATATTAAATTAACAATTCTCCTATTTTTTATAACAATAATAGTATGTTTTTAATTGTTTTATTTTTAGAATTTAGAATGGAGATTAAATTGCAATCAGTTGTAGAGATTTCTATACAATAAAGAAAGAGAAAAAAATAGATAAAAATAAAAAGTACATTTGATAAAAAAAAAAGAAAAAAATATCTGTAATTTAAAAAAAAAATCCGTAAAATTCTCAAGAAAAAATTGTAAGCTCTTGAAATGTGAATAAAATAATTATCTATAAAAAAGAGAAGCAAAACAAATAATTAAAAAAATTTGTAATGCCTCGTCAGCCGCGACGTTCACCGGCCCCAATTCGGGTCTACCACGTTTCTCCTACGTGGCAGATAAAATATTCGTACGGTATTAAAATGGGAAAAGGGCAAAAACAAAAGAATAAAGGCAGCGCATCAGAGCCCCATGCTTGACGCGGATACGTGTTCACGTCACGACCAGTCCGTGTATAGTCCGCGTTTGTATAGTCTTATTACCACTAGTTACTTCTAGAGTGGATGGGGGACTTATTTATTCAGACAACGACACACAATACGGCGTCGTCCTTCTCTGTATTGTCCTTACACGTAGGCGTTTTGAGTACGGTATGTACGATGCTAGGCGGCCGCCTGGCCTACTTGGATAGCATGGGAGTTGCGTTCGATCAGTCTATATAAAACTTTGACTTGAAGTTTCAGTTATACATTAAAAAAAAAAAAAAAGAAGAGCAGTTGGATTTGAGCCCATGAATAGATTATTAGATAATTGTATTTGTGTTGTGGGAGATTAATTTCTGAAAAAAGTAGGCAACTTATCGACGCAGACATTGGCCAAGCATGGACAGAGATAAAGGTAATTTCTCTTTCAATCTTATCCATGCACTGGACGGTCAAAAAGGTTTAAGTAACCGATGCTGTCCACTTGGATCTGCTGACTCAGATCACTGTCACTCTCGCCTCAACCTCTTTACCTCCTCTTAGATCTTCGGGATAAGAGGCTCTGACTGAATTATATTCTTAATACAACTGTACCATATGTATTGATGGTAGGAAGACTTCGAACATTAGACTGTATTAGAAAAGAGCTGTCTAACAGACTAATTAACACACGCTAACAATTTTTCGTTTTTTTTTCTTTTTTCTGGTCAACTGACAAATAAATTAATCTTTAATAATTAAACAAATGCGTGATCTAAGCCTTAATTTTGAGTTTTGGATAATGTTGCCACGCATTCAAGACTCGCTATATATATCTTTCATTAGCACTATATATAACAATAACAGGACTAGGACTTTATTATTGCATATCGTCTGTTTAACTACACTGTCTCTGTCTTTTGTTTGATATTTGAAGAACTGGGTTTGTTTGGTAAGAAAATGTTGGCAATATTCAACAAAGGTATGGTAAACCCACCACAGGAGCTGAATAGCCCAGCTCCATGGACGACATCTTCAAGAAAACCAAAGCTTCCACAGGAGATTTTGAAGAATTTTGTATCTTCTTCAAATCCATCTAATGCTGTCTCGATGGGATTTGGGGATGCTGCACATCTTGTTTATATTCCATCTCAGAATTCTCACTCCATTCACCAAAGGTATATATCCTTTTTGAGCATCAGAATACTAAAATAATTAAAAGATTCCTTTACTTGTTCTTAATTAAACTTGTTTGATATATGTATATATAGAGGTCCCTACTAATTAAAAACATCGGCAGATTGTTGTGTGGAACGAATGACATATGCTGCATATTCTTGGGGAGCCTAAACAATCTGTGCAGCCTTATTAGACAATATGGGCTGTCAAAGGGCACTAATGAGGCAATGTTTGTAATTGAAGCCTACAGAACATTGCGTGACCGTGGGCCATACCCACCCCATCAAGTCCTTAGGGATCTCGATGGCTCCTTCGGTTTTGTGGTCTTTGATTCCAAAGCTGGCCATGTCTTTGCTGCCCAGGTAAACTGAATGAATTTAATGTTAAGGTCCAATTAATGTACATTTTGCCTATACTAGAGAAGCTATATATTGCACCTATTGACTTGTTATTCTTCTTCCTAGTTTCACATTACTGAACATGCGTAGTATATAGGGATAATATTAATTTGTTGGTGCAGGGTGTGGATGAAGGTGTGAGGCTACATTGGGGAATTGCAGCTGATGGTTCAGTGTTAATTTCTGACAAATTGGAGGTCATCAAAGGAAGCTGTGGAAAGTCATATGCAGCATTCCCGTCTGGTTGTATGTTCCACAGTGAACAAGGATTAATGAGCTTTGAACACCCCACTAGTAAAATGAAGGCAATGCCAAGAATTGATAGTGAGGGAGTGATGTGCGGGGCCAACTTCAAGGTTGATAATAAATCCACGATTAGGAGCATGCCTCGCGTTGGCAGTGAAGCCAATTGGGCTTTCAGCCGTTCCCACACTTAAAACCCACCAAAAGTCATACTTTTTGTTCGTTTTCTTTGTTTATATTGTCGTTGCTACGCTCTAATCATCCTCAACGTCTTGGAGTATCATTAAATGAATAAACAAGAAAATTCTGTTTCTTTGTATATATTATTTTCCAGCTTTATCTTCAAGTATCATTCTACAATTCATCGACTAATTTAAAATTGTGAAATTCTTCTTTTTTTTTTTTTTAATTCCAAGGAATACATCATTTGCCCATGATACATAATGAAAAAAAAAAAGATCCCTAAAAACAATTCTAACAGTGAAACCCCTAATTTATATGTAATTTTCCATTGAGTCCATCTGATTTCCATCCCATCCCAATAGAAACGCACACGTTGCAAACAAATTTGTGCCCCACTTCGATTTCTTCGGAACTATTATGCGAATGTCAACAACAAAAATGTGATGTCAAAATAATCTCTGCAGCCAAAGGAAGCAGTGCACAACTACAATCCATTAAAATCAATGCCAAAGGCGTAGGAAAAAACATTTGGAGTCGGATTAACAAAAATGGAGAATCCAGAAACCAAGAAAAACCGTTTCAGTATTTATCTCAACAAAATAGCACGGGCGCTTAACTTCTGTTGTCCAAACTGACATGTTCACTTCATGGATACAAATTTACTTGTGGATCAGATGTAACCTTTCTCAGCCCAATCTGCTCTGAGCTAATCAGCAAATCAGTTGACGTCCACAAAAATCTGCAAAAATATGAAGTTGAATCAGAACCTCCACATGAAGGGTTGAAATGGCAGAGATTATGTTACGCATCAAGGCTCGACTCCACCCAATGTTGAAATGGATTTCTCGAGTCAGACTATCCTAAGCAATTTGCACAACAGTCATTGGCCCAGCTAGTATATATTCTCCCATATGCAATTTAGATAGAGAAAATGACTAATATATATGTTACTATTCCTAAATCAGTTGTGTTAAAAGGCATGGGCAAAACAAAATTGTAGAACAGTAGCATATGGCATAAAAAATGCTATTGATCTCCAAAAACACTGCAGACCAGTTCAAAAGACTAACCTCTAAATCGGGCAATGGATCATAAGTTTTCTTCTCTGATTTGTCAAACACTGTGATCCCTGTTATTCTCTGGACTCCAAGTTTATTCGCAATCAAATTCTGCTTAATGAAAACAGGAATAAGAGTTATCTACCATCCGACCAATCAGTTCTTAAAAACAACTGTAACTCAAAACCTAATGATTAGCTGAGTGATCACGCACTCAACATCATAAACTGAAGAAATTCCTTTCTTGCAAATAACTTCAAGTTCAACCATACATGAAAATATACTGTTATGGAAGCAAAGATCCGAAAAATTCTTCATACCAGGTGGAAATCAGTGGCTCCAAATGCTTCCAACTGAGATAATTCCTGTGCACATGGACCACACTGAAACATTGTAATACAAAAACGACAAACCTCATGCAACTAGATAAACAACAGTTGAAAAACAGTCCCCATTCCTAACAATTTTTTATCAAACTAAACCACATAATCAACCTAATCTTGCATGAAAATCAAAATGTATTAATAGGAATACAGATACTACTAGTTAACATTTTGTTTACCCAAACAGTTAATGTCCAACTAAGGTACAAAACAAAATTGAAATGTCCAAACCCATTTGAAATTAGAGTGGGGTATTCCCTTAAGTATGCAGGTTTATATGTGAATGGACTGAATGCAAAAGTCACCATGACAAGTAGAAATACTGTAATGTGGCATTTACATCAAGCAATAAGTATAGTTAATGGCAACAAAATGTCTTTAAGCGGGAAAAAAAGGAAAAAATGAAAAGACACAAAGCTATAATAGATTTAACAAACAAATGCCTAGGAAGCTATAAACTAAATATCTTTAAAGACCAATAGAAAAGCATTACCATTGTCTGAAGGCCATTAACCATAACAGCCTTCTCATCATGCAAATCGTTTTGTGATAACCAAACCTCAAAGGGGCCCAATTTTTTGTCAGAATTGTTTTTGATATTCAAGCGAACCTGCAGAAAAGAGACTCGTTCACTTTCCAAAGCAATTTCAAAAAACTAAGCTACGGTAAGAAATACAGATCACATGACAAATAAAAATTAAGGCGTAAAAGCGATAGAAGAAATAATATTGTTAACCAATTCCTAGTTGCAACTAAATTGCTTAGGTGTCTTTGGGTGGGTACAGATTTAAAAATTACGAGTACTAATTTCCATATAATTCAAGAGATTTAAAATTTTCTTTGAGATTTTCCAACAGAAGTTTGATTCATTGATCTAGACGATCAATTCGTCAGGGATAAATTTCAATAACAAATTAAAAGGTACTATTTCAGGGTATATTAGGAAGAAGCGCATTTGAAAATGAAGGCAAATTGGAATTTATTTAATCGTAAATACTAAGCCAGAAACCATAAGCACCCAAACAAAAGTTCAATTATGTTCACTTTATCTATCAAGCCGGATCCTTGCAGGAATTATAAGTAACCCTAGTTCTAAAAATCAAAATTTATATAGTCAAGAATCATCATAGGATGGTATGAAGAAAGCTCCTTTGTATGTAAACTAAGGGGTAGAAAACAAAGTCGCCCAACACGAACCAATATTTCAAAAGCAACATGTAAAAATTAATTAAAATATAATTTTTCTACCCATTCTTTATAACTCCAAAGCTTCATGTATACAGCTTGAACTAAATAGTAAATTGCAATCCTTGCATTGGGAATGCTTTATCCTACCACAACCATAAAAAATGCCTAAATTGAACAATAATTACCGGAAATGGTTCATTCAAGTTGATTACAGATGGAACCTCCACAATGCTCAATTCAATCTCTTTGTGTGTGATTGGCTGCAGAAGGAAGACATCAGATGCTAAGTACAAAACCCTTGAAAATTGAAATACATCTTAAGGCAGGAGGGAAATGGCAAATGCAAGCGTATGCGAAGAGTCAAAGAACTATGAGAGCATAAGCAGGACCAAAAATATTTCAGCAAATTTGCACAACCTTACATGCATCCTACTCTCTTAGTTCCTTTACATGAACTGCTGAAGAGAAAGCCAACGCACAACCATGCTATGATTGGCAACGAATTTTGATGGCTGAAACAGATGTGAAATCATATTTTGTACCGACACAGAATACATGACATGTAGGAAAGAATGGAATTGTAAAATAATGTATTTGTAGAAGAATAGTTCAAGCATGTAAATGGTATGCTAGCATAGAAATGAAACTCCCACCTTTTGATATTAAGCATACTTACAGTGCCAAGAATTTGCTGTGTCTGCAGGCGACCAGCTTCACCCAAATTTGTACGCCATGTTATTTGAAGCTTGCCAAGAACATTACTTTGTGCAGTGCCATGCAAAGACAATAGTAATTGATAAAGATAGTTATGCATTCCTCCACCAGATCTTATGAGGACAGGAGGCTTGAATATCTCTCTTCAGTGTGTGATTAGCACAAAAATGTTAATACAGTATGATCAGATACGCCAATGATTACAAAATGCAGATGAACAGATGCAATTATAATACTCATCCTAAATAATATGTCTGTACAAACCTGGTTTTAGAATTTTTTTTGGGTTGGTGTTCATCAGCTTTTAGTACTCTTGCACTCCAATTCTGAGCTGGCTCAAACTCAACTTGGTCCATGTAAAGGTTTGTTTTTGTATGATTTTCTATACACGCCTCTAAGTATGTTGTTTCCTGTGATGGAAAATGCAGAAGTTACAGAAAAGATGATCAATTACAAACACCCAAAACGGTTTTACAAAATTTATTCATTTGGAACACATTTAAATGAAAGTTATTTCATTTCGATTTCTGTGGGTCAGATACATTCTTGATTAGCTATACATCAGGAAATTTGGTAAATCCTTTCTGTGCTATGTCTATTCTGTTTCTTTTCTCCTTATGGCCATTTTTATTGTATTCCTATATCTAGGACTAGGATCCAAATTATTATCAATTTTTCTTTAAAAGCAAACACTGAAAGCAAATATAACACAGTTAAAACAAGATTAGCTACCTCCAAGTCTTAATAACGTGAAAGAAATTTATTTCAACTTAGTAGAAACTAAAGGAAATTACTGAGACCTATTGAAGCATAACTATTTCAACGTATCAGAAGTTAAATAAAATTCAGAGATTGACACCGTCAAAACATTATGAAGTCTAAACCTAGTGGTCAACTTTGGTTGTTAATTCTATTAATATCCAATCTTCATTGATGAAATCTAACAGCATCAGCATGATTCTCCGGAAAGAATCATAAACTTACAATATAGTACTGTAGTCAAGCGAAAAATACCTTGACAATGCGAACCTGCACAATGAAAAAGAAAGCATATCAAATTAAGATTTAATTTAAATCAATCTAATAGGGTAAGAAAAAAAGATGTTGAAATGTACATCAGGAAGCAACAATTTTTAGGTGTTAAATTGTGTGTAATCAAATCAACAACCACAGTATAATATACAAATGATGCACTTGTACAATACCTTTGTCCTAACTGAGAGTGGATTAGCTACAATGAACTTGAAAAACTGTGGAAGATATTTTCGTTCACCATCACCATCGCTGTAGAGTGCAGTGCACACCAACCTAAACATTTTTATTAAGGATAACATTGTCACATTAGAGAATACTTGAACACTCAAATACATTTTGTCAACTGCTACTCAGATGCAACATACGTATGAGCTCCCAGTTCCTTCACATCATGTTCCACAATAAAATCATAGCGCCCTCCAGCACGTATAGACTCCACTGGCATTTTTGATGTGTCCAATAGAAGGATCCTCTGCCTCTCTGTTTGAATTTCTGCCTACATGTGAACACAAACTATATTAGATCTCAGGTACAAAAACTCATATCTTAGTGCCTAAGAAAACTTTGATTTACTCACAATATTGCTTGATAATGAGAAAATAAAATGTCCACATCAAAAGTAAGTTCCAAGTTCTTTCAACGGACAAGGTAAGGCCGAAGTTTAGACATAGTACAAAATGCACAAGTGCACATGTTCATTATGTTTTCATATAGCTGTTTGTCAAATTTAAATTGTAAATCATCATTTAAGCTAATATTAATATATGTCTCAAGTTCTTTCTTCCTCTGTTATATTTCCAAGAAAATCAGCATTATGGAACTAGAAATGGAAACAATTACGTAAGCAAAAGAATATGAACAGAAATAATCAGCAACACAGAGAAATTCGAAATCTGATAGTGTAAAAAACAATAGCAATTTTGGATAATGAGGTATGGCAATATATAGGAGCTGCAAAGCACAATTATCATGAATTACTTAGTAGACAAAGTATATATAAAATAATAACCAAAGACACAAAAAAAAAAAAAAAAAAAAAGGAAAACGCAGTCACCTTAATGTTCACATCTCTAATTTCAAAATTAGAACTGTTATTGATGCTTATATAGCTGCAAAAAGTCTCCCCCAAGTAAATAGCCCTGAAAAAGTATTCAATATTAACCCCAAAAGAGGGAAAAAGATGTAGGTTCAGAAAGAGAAGGCTTGAGGGATGTATGATACCCGAAGGCTTGAGGGAGGACAAGGAGGCCAGTGAGACCAAATGAATCGGAAGGGTGTTGGAGGAGGAATCTATTGTGGTAGCTGAGATCGGACGCGTCGCTGTTGGTGACATGTGCCTGGATAAGAGGAGGAAGACGAGAAGCAGCAATCGGATAGTCGAAGATGTCCTCGCCGACGATCAGATCGGCAGGGTCCAAGCGGAGAGGGGCATCCACGTGGAACGATGGCTTGCATAACCTCATCACTCGAAAGGCCAGCGAGTGCGTCCCCTGTGTTGTACTCATGATTCTCCCTCTGCTTCACTCTCAATTTTGCAAATTAAAACTTCTGATTTGATGGATGAGAAGATAGATGGAACCAGAGACTCGAGCGAATCTCACCCTTCAGCGCTGGCAAGTGTCCTTTTAGAAAAAGGCAAAACTTATAAATAAGCTCCTAAGATTTTCGTATTTTTTATCAAAGTCCCTCAAGTTTTATTTCTTTCAATCAGGTTTATTTTCTTTTGTTTTGATTGACATTAAGCCCTTCTATTACTCCTCTAACCGCTAAAACTGTATAGACAATTCTTCAATATTCATACTTGTAAATTTTAACATTCGAATTCGAACTTATCATAAATATAACATAAAAATCCTGTTAACTAAGGAAATTTTAAAATTTTTATAAGAAATACTTTTCTAATTCAAAAATAAGAACTAATAACCAAATTAATGGAATCAAATTGATTAATGTATGAATGCAAACTAAATTCATACCATCACGATGCAAACCGGATTCATGAAATAATAGAGGATAGTAGAGCAAAGGTAAAACTGAGAGAGTGAAAATTGAGAGGAGAGAATTATAAAAAAAAAAAAACTAATGTGAAGAAAAAAATATAATGTCAATTTCTCAATAGATCTCATATAAAAGTTAGCTTAAATAAAAAGAGATGTTCAAGACACTTGAACATTACAATTAAGATATGTGAAATATTTCACACACCTCTCATGCCCAATACTGAACATCTACGGAGAATATACGGAAAATCTGGACTGTGCCCAATATTGAACATATATGGAAAATCTGGACTGTAAAATTTGCAGGATGACTGATGACTTTAATACCATATTTGAGTACACACACAGAGATACGTACTTTCACACATTTTTTGGGCGACAGGTCTGTGTTCCACCAACACCATAATCGTTAAATGATAAGAAGGCGGCCAAAACAAAGTGTCGTTTTTTGAACAAAAATACCAGCAAAATAACCTGCCCCTTTTTCAACAAAACCAGCAGTTCGCTAAAGAATAAACCAAAAGTTAGACTTTTCCTCAAATGGCGAGGCGCTCCTTCAGCCGCTATTAGACAGCTCAGAACATAAGGCCTTCTCCAGAACGATGTTTCAACATTGAATGATAATTGATCAATGATCGGTAGATGCATTTTTAGTTTTGCTTTAGTATCATCTACTGACAATTGTAACTGAGCCTTCAGACTGCAGCAGAATATTTTCATGCTGCACAGTACAAAATTGCATGTACCACATACTCTCACAAATAACTGGAACATGCTATTTCTCCCTAAATCCCATCTCATCTACGTTTTACAAATACTAAGGCTATGTTTGGTTCATAGAATAGGAAAGGAATAGAATTGTTATTCCATGATAATTTATTTCCTTAATTTGGCTCAACTTAAAAGTGTAGAATTCTAATTCTATGGAATTACAATTCTACAAATTTGTGGAATACAAATTCTTTCTAAAATCAAAATCCCAAAATATAGGAATTCTTTACCACGTGGAATTGAAAATTTTCACTACTATCCCTATTAACATTCTTCTTTCTTGTGGTATCATGAATTTTCAATTAAACTTATTAGATAAATAGTAACAGTTACCTCTTTTATAATTTTTACATCATCATCATTTGAATCTTTTTATTGGATTCTAGTGATGAAAATAATATATAAAATTGAAATTGAGATTTATTTGTTATATATGTTTGTATTTTTTTTTTATTTAAGATTAATTGACACATTTTAAAATATTTAAAACAATAATTTATTAAGCATTTAAATTATTTTAAACTAATAAAATATACAAGATAATTTTTTTTTATATATTACGTATTTGTTTTTTAAGTAAAACATGCTAAATTTATATGACAGTTTAATTTTGATAATTCATTACCAAGATATTAAGGTAATTTACATTTAAATTTACTTATTCTACATACCAATACTTATGAATTAAATATAGGAATAGAAAATTCTATGTTATGAACCATTGATTGTCTATTCCATTCCTTGGGTATTCCTTAGGAATTCAATTCTGCCAACCAAACATGACCTAAATGTTAGCATTTCATATCCCCAATGAAGGGGGAAAGGATATAAGAAATATCGACATCAATATTAAGAGGTTTTCTTCGCTATTCCTAATCGGCAAGAGTGACGGCTCCCAAAAATTCAAACTCGTTGGTTGCACCGAAGATGCCTCAACAACTTTAGCACCAGATAACCAACTGGTGCTGAAAAATATCTGTACTGTGCATGCGACTTGTTATTTCCGATGAAGTCGGAAGATGACCAATTTTTTGCAGTTTACATTTGTATGTTCCAATCTAACATTTTTATATCAAGCAGTATGTGCTGCTAGATACCATATGTAAACCTGTGTGGAATTTGCATTGATGCAAAGATATATCATATGAGCCTGCCTTAGTTAACAATAAACTCATCATCTAAACAACCTGAACCCATGTTCCACCACACATAGGGCAGCCATAGGCCCAACGGCTGATCCACCATGCCTCTCGGTCATTTTGGCCAGGGGGATTTGTAGCACCCGGTGAAGCAAAGGCTGAAGTCTGCCGGAGGCATCTTATGCACTGCATCGACATCAGACCAACAACATATAACTAGAATACATAGATAAAAACAGGCGCACACAGGGACAGCACAGAAACTAGTAACAATAAAAACAGGCACAATGCAGTGACAATGTAACTAGAGACATATTCAAAGTGGAAGGGATCAAAAGAGTGGAGGGTTGACAATGGTGAAATAGAAAAATTATGTTTTTCAAGCATTTTCATGAAGAATATTATGTGGGAAAAAAAAATTTCTGTAGCTGCTTCAAACTTACTTCAGATCAGGACTGAAAAATTATATTCTTCAGGAACTTGATCTAGGATATATGAATGCTAAAAGTTTTAATTCAGTAATGATCAAGCATAATATACCAAACACATTTATACATACGGTAAGAGGAAGAAGGAAAAAGTGAAGTGAGGACAAAATAACAGAAGACTGACCTTGTACCAAACACCTTCAAGTCCAGTCTTCCACACTGCAGTAACAACATCTCTTCTAGATCCCATAATCC
The DNA here is from genome assembly GCA_949630135.1 of Balakata baccata. Lineage (NCBI taxonomy): Eukaryota > Viridiplantae > Streptophyta > Magnoliopsida > Malpighiales > Euphorbiaceae > Balakata > Balakata baccata. The sequence goes on along the minus strand of CATIWF010078023.1, from coordinate 13,851 downwards.
CAAGGTATGCTCCCAGACCAACAGAAGTATTCAAACCAAAAGCTGCATCTCTTTCAGATCTTCTGCGCTTCCTTGGCCATAGACCATTAACCCCATAATACACATCACAATTTTCTAATGAACTGAAATCAAGAGAATCTGAATAACTACTCAGCTTTTGAGTATCATCAGCAGCTCCCATATCCTCTGGATCCGACCAGGGGCCACCAAACATGTTCCTCCTGTGCCACTCTTCAGATGGAGGGTGGAGTTCTAACTCGCGGAGTAACAGGCCAGCAGCATCTGCACCTCTAGGCCGAGGCATGTTCTGTTTACTCCCATTGAAAAAAACAAAAATTAGATTGACCATACAAGTATAAAGACAGTATTTAAATCAAATCTATAGGTAAACATGTAAGGTCAACTTAAAAACATCTCTCTTCAGGCCCTCATCCTACAAGGAAATGATACTTTGGACATTACTTTTCCAGAATGGACATCAAAATGAAATCACTCAGCATATTATAAGAATCAATTCTATGAAAAAACGTAAAAAAACATAAATAAAAAAATTAACTGTAACACCTAAAATCAACCATGACTGTTTTTTAAAGCATAACTAAAATTTATGTAAACAAAGTAAGAATGAGGGTGTTTCCAAACCTCACCTATGCTTTCCATAAATGGAGAATCAGTTGATAAAAAATCATAATCATGTTAGACATGGTACTGACAGTTAATACATTGTTAAATTATATGAAGAGAAATTTACAAAGAACAGGAAACTGGTCGAGTAAAATTGTTAACATTACCCTGTAGTGAAATACACAAAATATACAGCTGATATTTCCATAGAAGTGATAAGTAAATTGAATTTTGTTCTGCCGGTGACTGAAATTGTAGTTTGCTTTCTAGCTAAATCTAAGAAACATGATATAGTGTCCAAACCTAGTACAAATATACAAGATAAGTCTCCAATCTTTGCTAGCCATAAAAAATTAATAGAGCAGAACATTAATTAGAAATTAAATAAATCTGATTTTGTTTCCCAACAATTACTGGCATTCCTCAAAGTTATATCACAAACATGGATACCTGCATATGTGGGCCAAGAGATGCTTCTACAACCTCTGGCAATACAGTATAATTGCCATCAATATAATGCAGCCGCACTTGGATGTTGCTGCTTCCCACTTGAGAAACTGGTAATGGATGTGCCAGAGATGCTGTTCGCCGACAAAGATCCATTAGTATGAGGAAAAGGACCTTCACCTGCATGACACCAGTGGGATATATAAACCAGGGTAACCTTATTCGTTCTTTATCTATATAATTGTAATCTTAGAGATGGGATATTGGATATTTATTGGAAACAGAGACCATCAAATGCATATTTGTTAAAGTAATCAAAGAGCCCTGGTCTCTACCTCTTCAAAAGTGTATCCTTGGCCAGCATTGCCATAACCCAATCTCGACCGACCAGCAGGTCCTTCTTCAACTACTTTGCTTCCAGGCACAAGCTGTCCAACTCGAGCAGCCTGACCTTCATCTGATCTGACAATAGCTTGCATTGGTTTAGATGAAACAGAGTTGCTCTCCTCCAGCTTTCCGGGTGCACTAGACTGAGGTTTTTGCATATTTGTATCAGCAGCTCTCTGTGAACCCCCAATAAATCGAGGTAGTTGTGTTCGCCGGAAGAAAAAACAGAAAAGTAGAAGTTGGCATAATCTATGAAGGAAATGGCAATCTCCAATAAGCCGAACAGCTGGTGTTCCAGGAAAAGTTCCAGTATTGACACTTATTGGCATAAAAGAAGATGGGCCACTTATGGGATTTGGAGTAGGATTGGACACTCCATCACTAATGCTACTAATTTTGGCAATAGCACCCTGTACCCAAGCTTGCATCTGAGTGCTTCCTGTAGAACTTGTAGTACCATTTTGACCTCCTGCAAAACATAATAAACTGCAATTAAAGATACTCTATGGTGATAAAAATTTGTTTGTCGAGAAGGTAGGATGGGGTGTGGGATGGCGTGTTCTTTTCTTTTTTTTTTTCCCCCAGGGGATTGACTGTTACAATACAGTAAAGATGGAGAAATCCATTATGTTATTATAAAAATCACTAATGGTATGTCGGTATCGAAGCATACTGACCCTGACTCGTTGCAGGTGGTGCTGAACTTTGGGTTGGACTAGTTATAATGCTGCGATTACTACCAGCTCCTGCAGTAACTGCATGACTAGCCAATGTGCGGCAGAAACTTGCATAACGCCGTAAACGTGTGATAAAATGTGAAGCTAAATCAAGAACTGCATCAACATAAGCCTGCATCATATCGTCAGAATTAGACAAAACAAGTTACGCATGAAAGTCTTCAGACATGATGCAGAAAGATAACACAGCAAGACACTTGAACTGACACAAGGAGGGACAATCTCATTCAGCTTTAAAAAATCAATACTTGCGTGAGCCACAACAGCATGTACATCCTGAGCAGATGAAAGGAAACACGAAAAAAGAGCAGGGAAGGATGTAAAAACTTGTCATGTAACAGGAAATATTCATAAGAAACTATACCAAAATGGGTGCATTCATGTCTCAAATTTCAAGAGGACTTTGAAACAGTATGAAAGGCCAAAAGCAAACCTGAATACTTGGGACAAGGTTTGGTTCAACAGCCATTGCTTCAGGATCAATGCCAGATAATGTCTCTCCAGAAGCCTGCCAAGGTTCAGGTACTAGGGCAGAAGGATTTATTAAAGCTGATTCGATGCCTTTGCCCAGCATATCAAGCAGCAGCCTTGCTTGCATATCTAAAACCATTGCCCTAACCTCCTGAGCATTAGTACCTTCAAGAAGCCTGCATTTTATCCTGTCAAGACTCTGCATCATATTAAGCAAGAGCACTCAATCAAATAAATGCAATTAGTAGTTATCAACGCATAACTATTACTCAAACAGATAGTGACTATCCATGCAACAGTAGACTAGTATGGACGGCTGGTGCTTTTTGAACAAGTTACAACCAAAAGTTAAGGGTCAAGTAAAAGTTTAAAAAACAAAATTAAAACATCATTGCTAACAGGCATAACAACCCAAGATCAATACTCAGGACTAGTCAAATATTCTACACTAAAAAGTGATTTGAAAAAAAAAAAAAACCTACAGATTTTGGCCTAAAAAATATTAGCTAAACAACTTCAGAACAAATGACAATAACATTTAGAGCTAGCAATAGCCAGAGAAACAAATTACATTGCCAAAATATTCCAGATACCTCGCTTCACCATTGTAAACCAAAATAGCATAGTGGTCCTGACTATTGCAAAACAACAAATACAATGATGATGTTGGGATGATAATAGTCCAGAAAAACATACAGGACCAAATTGTTGCCGGTGATGAATAGAAGGAAGAGAATGAAAATCGGCATCCAAGACAGCAATTACACTGTTCAGTGAAACTGAAAGGAAACAAAAAACCACAATCATATTAGGTCTCACACCAAATTTCATTCCTTTTAGTACATATATTGCAGGGCAAATTACACAAAAAATCCTGAACTTTGCACTTTTTCATACTTATATCCAATTCTAAAAAAATTTGAGTTTAACCATATTAACTTTTAGTTTTATAATAAATCTTGCCTTAGGTCTAATAAACCTCGATCCAATCTTATGTGGTGCTTATGTAGAAAAACCGATTTAAATTTAAAAAAATTATTTGGAACTCACCACCGGCATTGATGTGTAAAAAAACGTAACTGCTATATAGGATCGGAGTGAGGTTTGTTGGAACCAAGGCATGATTTGTTAGGAAACTGAAAGTTTCATATAATTAAATTCAAATTTTAATATAATTGGATATAAATGTGAAAAAATGCAAAGTTCGGGATTTTTTATGTAATTTTCCCTATATTGCACAAGAACATGAAGCATAAATATTCATACCAATTCCATCCTCAGCAGCACTCTGTGTACAGCCAACAGCATCCCACCAATCAACACCAACCAAAAGGCTCCACCAAAACCTGTTCTAACAGAACATAAAATTAGCATTACCACATGAAATGTTGAAGTGATTATCATCCAACCTTCAAAGAAAGGCTGCACGCATTCATGCGCAGACTACATAAGTAAAAACTGACAGGTATAGTATAACTGCTCAAGTACCTCTCAGCAATTGCACGTTCCCAGGTTGATGAGTTTGCCTTCACTTGACTACTTGGCACAGCAGGGGGAAGAACACGAATTATCTTCAATACAGTACGATCCTTACTAGTGTCGTGAAACACAAAAGCAGAACAACAACTTGTGGCTGAGAATGCAGGAGCAGCAATTGCAGATCCAACATTAATCTGATAGCTGTCAACAGGTGTGAAATTTGGACCAGAGAAAATGTGAACCCCACCCCGCAGAAAAGCAATAGCTATCTCACCCCCATGAGCAGAATAAACAATTCGAGCAAGTGATCTAACATCACTTGGAAGATCAAATGGATCAAAAGTGAGACATTTTGCCTTCTCAACACCACAATCAGACATCTTTCTTACATCAGAGGTTGGGGCAGCAGCAACTGGTTGATGATTCTTAAAATCATTTGTCGGAGATATGCTTGTATCTACTTTGGACACCCATACTGTTTGCATGGGTGCCTGCCCACCAAAACTTGATGTAGGATTTCCAAATATTTGATGAAGAACAACAGGCTGAAGAGATGATTCCCAGCGCTGCACTCGCCATCCTGTAATTGAAGGACCTTCATCTGGATCATAAGGAGACATATACTGCCCTGCACAGGTGAGAAAGTTACTAATATCCCAAAGGCAAAGATCAAGGTAAATTTTCCCACTAAACTTCTTACTGACTCCAAAATTAGCAGTCAACTTTCAATTTATGTCCACTTTAACCCAATTTTTCAAGGGGGGGAAAGACAAAATTCACCACTTGAAAATTACTAAATCGGTTCAAAATCAGCAAAATGAAATACTTGAAATGTTTTGTTTTCTTAAATATAGTCTTGGTTCCCCCAATATGTCCATTCATTTGTCAAAAATTAGACCAGATTGGCCAAAATGGAAAGAATCAGGCTAATTGGCTTTATGCTTTACAAGTTCAAGGGGCAGTGTGACCTTTTGATTCCTCAAATTCATATATAGGCATAAGGTCTCATTTAAACTCATGTAAATCATTATATATGTAGTCACAAAGCCAAGGTAGTTTAGGTGGTCTAAATTAAGACTAGGGAAAACAGAGCATGCTTGAAATGTCAAAACACTTTTAAGTACCTTCAACTATCACAACAGCTATCACAGAACCACCACGAGTTGGATCAAAAGCAACAGCAGTAACTCCAGAGCCCCATGTAGTGGTTGCTGCAGACTGGGCTGCTGCCTCAGGACTCACATATGCAGAAAAATTTGAAACAGGTGAACAATGAAGTGATACGGCATTGCTGGAATCTTGATCTGTATACTTTTTCCCTTGCTTTGCTTCAGATATCAGATATTCTTGCCAGCTGAACAAATATGCAGCCAAAGGAGAAAAACCTGACCAATTAGGTGGATTAAGAGAAGGTGGGACCCCACTGCTGGCACTTGTCTTTGCAGTTGCTTGAAATCCAGGTCCAGGGCCAGGAGTTACCTCCCAAACAACAACAGTAGATGGATTTACAATTGGAACACCTGCAACATGCATGGCACCACTATCTATTATGATAGCATCAGCAGCCATAATCCCACTAGGTCCAGCACCCAAGAGTCCTTTGCTTGTACAGAACCACTCTGGTGTTGCATTACTCTGACTAGAAGGCCATTGGGACCAATGAAGTTGCACAGAGCCCGATGTAAAAACAGAGCAAACGCAAAGGAAATTGGGCCACCTGGCTGAAGTATAACCAGAAAAAGCAACAATGATAGTTTGCTTCGTTCTTGATGAACATATTAGTTCAAATATTGTAATTAATACATCAATTACAGACAACCCACCCCCCCCCCCCAAAAAAAATATTTTTTTTTCTCTTTCTGTTATATTCCCAGGATTGTGTCAGTGTCACTAGAGATTGGATTCAACAAAGGGAACCTAGATGTTAAGACTCATAAGAGATAGACCCAAAACTCTATTATATAAAATGTGTACCTCTCTTATATAAAGGTTAACAATGCTAAACTAGGAAATATTAAAATAGAAAACTAAGAACTATAAAACTAGGGAATCTGAAAATAGGAAACTTAGTTCCATCAGGGGTAAGCTAACTAATTTCTAGGGATCCTTATTTAGAATAGGAAATAACTTAAACTATCTATCTAGCCTATGAATCTGTAACATTACTCCCTCCTGGAAACAGAGCTTGTCCTAAGCACAGAATGAAAATAAAACGCAAAAAACCTAACCAAATTCTTTGAATATAGGCCTTGTGAGATCTGGTTCTTCTGTTTCCACCCCATAATATCATAGCTAAGCCAATGCTTCCCTCATCCATTCTACAAAAAGGTGATGGTTGTTTTTGTCTTGCTATGGTTGCGCAACGGTTAATTCGGTCGATTAACCGGACCAAAGTTTGGTTATTCAAACTGAAATCTCATAGAAACTTTAGCTGATTACTGAATCAACTATAGTTGGTTAACCAACAGAATTAATTGAAAATTCTCAGTTGATTCAGTTAAATTTACCAACTGAAATGCAATTACATAATATTTTATCCCTAATTTTAACAACCTATTTTAAAATTTAATTTCAGAGTTAATCCATATTAAAGTTCAAAAAACCTAAAAATTAACATAATTCAGCATAAATACATTAAAAATTACAATAATAATTAATCACAAGCAAAAATTCATGATGCAAATTTTGCAAAATACAATGAAATGAAAAAAAACAATCCTAAGTAAATTGGTTAGTTCGATGAACCTCTTCTTAACTGCAAAATTAACAAAACCGAACTGAAAACTAAAATTCCATCAATTCCTCAACCATTTATCAAACCGACAATGCTTTAATAAATTTGGTCAATTAACTGATGGAATAGGTTTGGTTAACTTTCGGTTAAATCAGTATTAAACCGTTGCACACCACTAGTTCTTGTCAATTTGCTTCATGTGCTTTTCTTGCTTCATTGTGCCAAGGAACATTCTATGGATCTTATGAGAAAACATCTTGAAGGTTTTTTTGTTAGTCATAATACACCCAAACTCATGTCCCCTCCCAATTTGAATGTCCTAAAGTATATCATTGTCAACACTCAACATCATTGTCCATAATTCCAACAAGTTTACTCGCATGTTCGTGTTACTGCCACCCCATCCAACACTTTCTTCTAGTGTTGTTCGCTCTTTGAGCAGCTCCAAAGCGCCAGATAGTCCTTTCCCAACTGCAACTTCATGAATGGTTAAATTATTAACCTGTCATAAGTGCTATTGCTACCCAAGCTTCTTTCAATTTCTTCAATGTGGCTTCTATTGGTCCCATTTAGGAACTCTTCCGGCTTTGTAATAATTGTTGTAATGAACCTCCAAACCGGCTTCCATTTGTACAATTCTTACATGAGCTTCTTGGAAAGGAGCCCTTAATTCTTCTCTTAAACTATTATTACCCATGGTGATCGGCTCTGAAACAAAATGTCATGTTCCTGGGATCATGTCACTGGCAATTATTGTCAAAGAGAACCTAGACCTTAGAACTCGTTAGAAAGAGACCCAAGTCTCTATGTTTTCTGAAATTTTTAACTTATTTTATTAGTGAGGAAATTACCTCTCTTATATAGAGGTTTACAATGCTAAACTAGGATAAATTAAAATAGGAAACTAAGAACTATTAAACTAGGAAATTATGAAAATAGGGAACTTAATTCCTTTAGGAAAAATTAACTAATTTCTAGGGAACCTTATTTAGATCAGGAAACAACTTTGAACTACCAAATTTAAAATAGGAACTACAATCTGTCTAGCCTATGAATCTATAACACTCTCCCTCAATGATAATTTGCTTTCTGTTAGTTTTAGCACTTAAAAGTAGGAAAATTCCATCACTTATCCATTTCTCTCCTCTAGCCACAACCACAACATTATACTTCAAAAGCAAAAATAGTCAAAAAGCCAAAAGAAAATAAAAAGGCAAAACCCATTTTTTGGCCCTTGTACCTTCTGACTTTTTGAGATGTGGTCCTTGTACTATTATTTCATAATCGAGCCCTATACTATTACTTTTATTAACAAGTGAGACCTTTTTGACATTTTTTAAAAATTAGACTAATGTCGTTGATATACTAATATAAAATTATTTTTTATTCAATTTGAATTGAATGTGATATAAATTGAGGTGTGTAATTTACAAGTTATTATTAGTTGGATTGCATATACAATTCAATTACAAACTTCAATCCATATCCCGTTCAATCCAAGTTGAACAAAAAACGATAATTTCATATCTAGAAAGGTAAAAATGTTAATCTATTTTTCAAAAATCTATCGTAAAACGTCTCAATGATTAGTAAATTAATAGTATAAGGGCTAAATCATCAACATAAAATTACAAGGCCAATTTGTCAAAAGTCAAAAGTACAGGGGCCAAATTATGGGTTCTACCAAGAAAAGGACAAACCTGAAGTTTGAGACTGCTGCGAAAGAAATTTCTCCTCAAATGTTGACTTTAAATTTGCAGAATTGTTGGATTTTGATGACAGCCACCTATACTGATTTGTTAAGAAAAGTTGAACAGTTACCAAAATGCACTGAATATAAACATAATGTGACAAAAGCTTATTCAATAAAATAAACATAAGCTCATCAACATCAAGCAGCAGATAATATATGTTTTTAAATATAAAGACAAGACCAAATTCACAAAACATTGAGCTACATATTAGCATCCGTGATAGCATTGAGATTTTGTATTTAACTTTCTGAAACTAGACTACTTGAAGAAACAAAGGCCAGAAATGTAAAATTTTCAGAAGCAGATGCTTGAGAAAAAACTAGATGGACGAAAAAAATTGTCATCAGTGCAACTGACAAATACCCAGGAAATTAATACATGAGATTACTCAGAATGTAGAAGTGTATTTCTAGGATATTTTCTTCTTTTCTTTTTTGTTCTCTTGAAAATAAATAGTCTCTCTTGTGACTTTGAGTTCTAGTTACCAACTAAATTAAAAAAATATTGCATTTGCAGCCTTTGTTACACCAATTAGCTCATATGCATTACATGCCCAATCCATCTTTATAGCTATAATATTTAAGTGTCCAATTCTAGCGTTGTCGAAATGCCTCATGTCAGATATATCCCTAATACTAAAGGCTAAATAGTTTCTAACAGCTAAACTTTAATGATTGGAAACAAAAACTTTCATTGTATTCTTGCACATCATAACTTGTTCTCCATTAGATAAAACCAAGGATAATTTCCAACTCAAAATGTTTCTGACATCCTATCACTTCTCCAAAGAGTAGATGTGAATTTAACAATTTCAAGCTCAAAAATTATATCATACATAAAGAGGGAAAACCAAAAGATTATAAGTCAATAAGTGCATACCGGAGAAACCCCAGATAGCCACTTAGTAACAACTGCGATATCTTGTCGCCATTCATGCTCACGTTGCCAGCAGCTAGCATCACGTACTAAGTTAGTTGGACCCTACATTGAGCAGAAGACATGAGCTAAGTAAGAACTGGAGCAATTGATAATCATTAGATCGTTTAAACCAAAAGATGTCTGCAAATATAACTACAATTGATCAAACCAAAATCTCCACTAAAACTTAATAGCTTGTCAGAGGAAGAAGGCATCTACTCAATTCATAGCGAAAGCAACATAGCAAAATAGCTTACTTGTGTAGGCTGAGTCCAGATGGTTATCCTCCCATGAAAATTCGCTATTAACAAGGCACGAGGGCAAGAGGTAGGTGACCATTCAATGAACTGAACAGAATCACGAGGAGAATCTGCATTGGAATTCAATGCAATTATTCAAATTTGGGAAATCAAAATTATATAAATGGGGAAAATTTTTTCATCAGCACTAGTTTCTATCCTATACCATGGAACTAGAAAATGAGATTGACAATAGCAAAAGTACAACAGTTCTACCAATTGGATGAACCAGAAAGCAACCAAGTGAATTTGACTACCTGCAATCACATTAAAAACTGCACATTCAGTTGGTCTCTCTGGGATAACAATATGTATGGGGATCCAGAATGGTGGATTTGCAGTGGAGCTGCAAGAACAAGTATTCAATCAGAATTTTATATTTTCATAGACAACTTCCATTTTTTGCAATAGAATCTTGCATTCATCTCCAGTTCAAAGCTCTTGTACATCGGGATTAAATGCATCAGCAGTTAAAACTTGAAACATATTACACTGACCTTGGAATTCTCGCACAAGTTTCTGATGCACAAGCTATAGCATTCAACTTGCCGCACCAAGCAACAGCACTAAGAAGACCATAATTAAAACAATGAGACTCATATCATTAAGCAACATAAGTGAGCTTAGAAGTATGCATATAGCCTCAAATTTCATAACAAGAGAACCATTGTATAGTAATAATGATAAAACAAATGAGACAAACATATGATATTTATGCAGTTATGATGCACACACTATTAGGATTAGGGCCGAAGTTTAAAAAAGACACAAAAGACTGCTGAAATACCAACAGGATGGTGTGATAGCGGGTAGTATTAATTTTGACAATGATTAAGCGCTAAAAATTCTGGTAACAAAGCAAAACTTCATACCAAGTCATGTGCACCAATAGAGGGATTGGATGATATAACATAGACATTCAGAACCCTAATATAAAAAAAATGAAACAAGCTGTATCATGTGCAAATTCTAAAAAGAACTTCAAAACTCCATTGCATATAAGAAAGTGGTCAATCTCACAATCAGGCAAATAACTCCTTCGCCTGCTCCTCCTTTCTCTCTATTCTTTTCCTTTCCTCACTTCAACTTCCTCTACTTACTCTTAAGGGAAAGAGGAGTCAGAAAAGACACCAATATGCTGATTCTATGATCAAGCGCCAAAAGAACCCTACGCAGCACATAAGCTCAATTTCCACAATAGCTTTTCCTAATCAGCTTTTACCTTTTACCTCAATTCAGACTATGAGCAACAGCTACTAAGACACACTCAACTCCAACAAATTTCACCTAAACGGCTAAACCACGACTCTGAACGCTTAATCAGTGCACATGCAAACATGATTCACTGAAATTAAACTAATCGTTAAAGAAGAACAGAAGATCCTTCGTTACACCAAAAATTACCTAAAATTACGACAAAGCTCAGGCACGCTCATCTTATGCTGCAAATTGGAGCGAGGTTGCTTAAGCCTGATGCAAAAAACAGTAGCCGGACTGACAGAGTCCTCCTCCATTGGATCGTCAGGCTTCTCAACACTTTCTTCCTCACTGCTAAGTGGCTCAGCCTTGTCGGAGCCAGCGGCCTTGGCCACAATTTCCAGAGACTGGCCCACAGTTTTCTCCTCCGGGTCCTTATTTCCTCCTCCGGAACCCACTTGCTGCTGTTGTTGATTATTCATTTGTCAACTAAAACCCTAACCTCTATATATTTATATGTATATTTAGAGAAAGAGAAAATGAAAGGTTACGTGAGTAGTGCAAAAGTCGCAATTGAGGGCAAAAGGTATCAATGTAGACAGAGCGCGCGCGCGAGAGAAAGTGTGTGTGTGTGTGAGTTGGTTAAATAGAAAAAACGGATTTGGGATTTGGCAATGGCTTTTAGGGTTTTTTTTCTCTCGTGTGAGATGAGACTCCAGGTGCGCGATAGGCGACTAGAGAGAAAGAGGTCGACTCCTGAAAGAAAAAAGTAGCGTTTGCTTATTCTTTTATGTTTTGAGGAGAGACTTGTCGTAGGAAAACTGTCCATATTTGAAGAATAACCTTTTTAAAAAGCCAATAATTTTATAATTAAAAAACAAATATAAAACCGGCATAAATAACAGAAAAGACCAAAATTTAAACTATCCGAACCTTCAAATTCATTCAACACATTTTATCAGACTTCTCTTTCAATTAATCGGTTTGTATTCATAGAAACTTAATAAATTCTAGATGTACCCCTGTCAATTTGGGATACACTTGCTAGTTCAAGATATAATCTAAATATACAATATCTCATACATGAACGTGGCAACATGTTACCATGGAAGATTTAAAGAATTGTATATTTGGACATACTTTGAAGTAATTAGCTTTCCTCTTTATCTATTTTAATCTCCTGCATCACAATTGGCCAGAAAGAGAATTTTGTACCCTTAAATCTTACAATAATGTATGCATTATCTTACAATAATATATGCACTGTGGATTTTCAATCTATGATGAATTTTCATTCACCAAAGATTGAAAATCTTTTAGGGCAGATATTATGCATGAGCATACTATCATAGAGGATATTAGTTTTATTGAATTGGATTTTGGATATAAGTTATTATTTAACCTTTTTGTATTTGTATTGAATTTTTAATTTTATGAGTTCATCTTTATATTGGCCTTTGAAAGTTTGTATTTGAAATTTTTTTGTCTTTAGGGTTTGACATGCACCAAATATATTATATTATATTATATCGGTTTTGATACTTTGTATTAGTTTTGATATTTAAAAGTTTTATATATAATGATTGTTTGACATGCACCAAAACTATTATAAACTTGATGGAAATTTGAATTCAATATATTGTACTCTACCATAGTGAGAGCGTTCCCTATTGTTGTGTTTTCTACCATTGAGTGCTTTGAAAGGAAATAATTCAACATGAATATATGAAATTAAATGCCATTTAACACAAATATTGGGTTCCAGACTTTACATGGAATATGAGTAGTACAAAATTGACACAAGAAAATATATAATCAAATTGATTTCTTAATTCACACAAAAGAAAAAATTGATCAAACCATGTGTGCCTCATTTAATCTCTACCTCCTTATGACAGTCGTGCCTATGACCATTGATGACGATAACGTAGAGAATGATATTATTTTTGAGGCAGTAATAGTACGCAAAATGGAAATAGTGTAACACTCACTAGTTAGAGCATGGAATATTATAAAATATATTTACATAAATATTTTTTAAGTGACCAAGAATTTTGGGGCACGATATGGATGACAAATAATGAATTAAGTGACCTATGAAAGGGTCACATCGTGGTGAGAGATTTTAGCTTTATTGATAAATGTCACGGCCGTGACTGGTAGAGTTATAGGCGTGATACCCCTGACAACTATATAAAAACATAATGTAAGATAATGAATAAAGAGTTATAAAACAGAATAAAAATACCTAGTTACTTGTTATAGGACTATATATAAGATAGATAACATGCCATTTAAGGTCTTGATACCACAATTATCATATCAATACAATCTTTGTTGGATAAGTTGGCTGAAGCTCATAGGGAGCACACTTGATCCTTATTGCTAGCATATTTATTAGTGTCAAGTTGGCGGAAGCTCTAGGGAGCGCACTTGACTTTAGCCCAGTTTATGAATAGGGTGGCTGAAGCTTTAGGGAGCACTCCTATTCAGGACCTATATCCGAGAGTCAAAGTATAGAATATTGTGTGATAAAATTAAAGATGCTATGATTTATATACATCAGCCTAAAAGCTTGACCTAGTTATGTACATAATGATTTATATCTTATGATTGTTAAAGTTATAGTTTGCTTCAGCTATGCTTATAAACTTAAGTGTAATGTATGCCATAATGTATAACCTTATGCACATGTAATAAGCGATATAATAACATATAGGGTTTAGGGTTTAGGGTTTAGGGTTTAGGGTTTAGGGTTTAGGGTTTAGGGTTTAGGGTTTAGGGTTTAGGGTTTAGGGTTTAGG
>CATIWF010078000.1:0-60858 GCA_949630135.1 Balakata baccata | reverse complement strand
CCAATCATCTTCTAAACTGGCACGATGAAAACACAACACTGTGCAGACAAATATGAAGAATGATGTAAACTCGATCAGCATAGCCCCTGTTTCAATCATATGCGCATGTCTAAGGATAATAGGGATGGCTATGCTCCCAATTGCTGATGCCCCAGTAAGGAATTTAGCAGCATCTATCCAACTGCAATCAGAAGTTTTCAAGTAACTAACTAATCTTGCATTTGGATAGCAGTGTGTAAATCATGAAATTCAGATTTGGTAAAAACTTATGAAGATATTCCTGGCTTTCTTAACTAGAATATAAACAAGATTTCTAATTATTCACAAGTATGTACATACAAACAAGATTTCTTTTCGGCAGGAGCCAAAACTAAAAAACCCCAGTCAAATTAAAGAATGAAGGATGGAAGGATCCTCTCAACTTCGCCCTGGCCTCCATCTTCGCCAGACGCCTCCATTCTCTGGTAGGGTGATCTATCTTGAGAATTTTCCGAGGTCATGGAACGCCGAAGCTCTTGGGCATCATTTTTCAAAACAATGGAACATTGTCAAAGTCTACATTCCGGATCGTCTCACTATTAAGGGAAAAACCTTCCCCTTCATAAAATTCTATGACATCAAGGATTGTCATGCTTTTCTCGGATACATCAATTCCGTTGCAATTGGTGGTCACATCTCATAGGTGAGGTTTCTTTTTATAGTCAGCCTTTTCGCCATAACTCTTCTTCTGATCGATGTTTTAGGAAACCGTCTTCAAAGAAGCCTTCTGATCGTAAACCTCCAGCAACAGCCTTCAATTATTGTCAATCAAAATCTTACGTGGATGTTGTATCTAATCATCATGTCACTCCGTAGCAAAACCATATTGATGGCCGGTATACAGGGCAAACTGCCCCTAATGATTTTCTAAGATGTTTAGCTATTGGCATTTTAAAGGATTTGAAAAGGATAATTTTGCAAATGGTACCAATTATTTTCACTTTGTTACAATTTGGTACAAACCTTTTAACTGTTAGAAATTGATATCAAATCTTCTAAAAATATTACAATTTGGTATCAAAATTCTAGTCAAACAAAATGATGTGTCAACGTATGGGCGTGTTATGTCAGCATGCCATCTCAGCAGGTCAACATGTCATGTCTACTTTTTTTACTAAAATTTTGACTTAAGTACCAAATTGTAGTATTGTTGAAAGGTTTAATACTAATTTATAATAAAGTGAAAAAGTTTAGTACAAATTTATAACAATTAAAAGATTTGGTATCAATTTATAACAAAGTGATAAGAATTCGTATCATTTGTTCAATTAGCCTAAATTTAAGACTAATCCTCAACATTCAAGAAGTTCTTTCCAAAGCATGTCATAATGGAATAATAGCAGTTCCATGGGAGTTCAAATATTCTTCTATATTTTGACAAACTTGAAAAGTTATTTGCTTATTTAGATAATAAGAAATCTCTTCTTGGTAAATGGTTCTCGGCTATTAATTGTTTCAATCTTAAACATCCACCTATGAAGGGTTTTATAGAGTTCTTATATTGTGGACCTAAGTCCACAAAGCATTGTGCATTGGCTCATTTCACGTGTAATAAGTAATAAGTAGTGACAATTTTATAAATAAATCAAATTTATACTGTTATCAAACACATAGTGACATTTTCGTAAATATTTATTATATGTCATCAATAAAAAAATTCATTAGTTTATTAAGAAATATTTATTAGTTTATTAAAAAAATTCATTACGAATAAAGAAAATATTCATAAACTTATTCAGAAGGGTTCATTAGTTATAAAACTGAAGATTCATTAAAAATAAAATAAAAAATTTATTAGTTTATTAATAAATGTTCATTTATTATATAAAAAAATAATCAACCTTTACTAACAAAGTAATGAATATTTTTTAATAACATAATAAATAAAGTAATGAATATTTTTTTAATAACCTAATAAACATATAGTAGATAAGTAATGAACATTTTATTAGTAAAGTATTGAACCTTTATTAATAAAACAATGAATATTTTTTTAATAAAGTAATGAACTTTTATTAACAAAGTAATTAATCTTTTTTAATAAACTAATAAATATTTATCAATACAATAATGAACTTTTTTTTAATAAGTAATGAACCTTTATTTGATTTTATTTTTAGTTAATCTTCGGTTTATTCATAACGAATATTTCTCAATAAACCAATGAATATTTACTTAATTCCTATTGAACATCTCTTAATAGACTAATGGATTCTTTTTAATAAATTAATGAACATTTTTTAATAAACTAATGAATATTTTTTATCATAAATGATAAAATATTTACAATATTATCACCGTTTCTCATACGTGCTAAATATACTTTGGGTGTACAAAGTTTTGTGGACTTCTGTCCACGATATAATTTGTCAGTTTTGTATGGTTGAGGTGTCATGGAGTTCTTATTCATATGTGAACCGAGAAATTTTTTATATAGTTCTCTAAGTTTTTTGGAGACTTCATTTCTCTACATCCTAACACCCACAAATGTATTTACTTTGACACAGCTCGGATCTTGATAAGTACCACATAAACAATATCTATTCAAATGTATTTAAACATTGCTCATAAAAGATACTAAATTTAATATTTTAGTCCAAGAGGATCATTGCAAGGCCTTTAACTTCTATCTTAACTCGGACTCAATTGCGTCTTCCTTAATAGAATCCGGTGACTCAAGCTCAGATGATGACTTGTCCTCCGGCAATGAGCTTTCAAATTCAAACATTCAAGTTTCGAATTCTCTAGTACCGAAATCTAATGTAGTTTATTTGAGCGGAAATCAAGAATTGGTGGCTCCACTAATTTGGGATCCCTTATTTTTGGATTTGGAAAGAGTTGTCGACATATCCCTTCCTTCGAATTGAAGGAGATCACCAATTAAGGTTCCAGATTCTCTTAATTTGGATTTGGAAAGATCTTCACCGAATTCAAATTCAAAGTTGGAAGGTCCATCAATTTTGGGAGGATCTTCCTCCTCTAATTGCGGGATTTATCTTCGAAATCAATGGATGCTAATAAATCAGAAGCTTTCCTTACCAATCCCAACAAGTCCATTAATCTCGGCAACCATGTTTTTTCGGCAACCATTCCTTGCAATAATTCTGGCACACAACATGCAGATGGGTCTCAAGCTCTTGCTTCGGGCTCAAGGGTGGGCCATTATTTTTCCTCTGGGCTTAATAGCATATATGGGCTACCTACCTCAACTTTTATTTCTCCTTTTGAACATGCAGACCAAACGTTCCTATTAGTTGTGTTGCTAAAGGCCCAACATTTAGTCAGGGCCCAGCAGTAGCTCTCTCAAGCACAAAGGCCACTAGACCAATATCAACTTCTCTTATTTATTTGCTCTAAGTTTGTTTCAAGGTTCAAATCATTTGATGAGATTTTGAAGGGGAAATTAAAGGGCAATGGTAAAAAGAAGGTTCAGTCTAAAAGAAAGATTACTTCCGTTTGGAAAGACTCTAACGATGATATAATACAAAATAATAAAAAGTTATTTGGTTCTCCCATGAGTATTTCTCTAAGGCATATCAAAATCTTCAAGTTGGCAAGGAGTTGTGTTTCTTTCTTTATGTTGAGGATAATGTGGTATCTAATGTTCTTGCTGACCTAAATGAGTAAGATGTTTCTCTTCTCTTTTGTTTTGCTCTGCTTTGAAACAAAGTTTTATCTTGCTTTCGTTTTTGTTTATTTTAGGAAGGAGTTTTTTCATTATCTTAATATTTGATTAAGATGGTTTTTTCTCTAATTTTTAATAAAATCAATATTGTTTATAAAAAAAAAAAAAAAAACTAGAATATAAATGCACTATCGGGATTATCAGGTGCATATGATTTATTTTCCAAATTTAACCCAGACAAAGGAAATGAACTTTAGAATAAAAGTCTTGCAGATGAAATGCAATCATCTTGTCTTTGGACGAAAGGACTTCATGTGCCAGGAATGGAGAATGATCTTTAGTTAAATTGCATGAAGTCTGAAATATATCCATTAGTTTATTAGATCCATGAATGGATTTGAACTTAAAATTACATGTTACAGGGATTCTAAAACCACTCTTAATTAAGTTCTTTTCAATCTGCATGCGTTAGTTTAATGGTTAAAAAAGCATATTTTGAGCATTGTCTAACAACTGCGTTAGCATAATAAAATTTGCTACTGTTCTAAAATTCACATGTTTGTGTGCATCCATGCTTGTGTACTAGTAATAGTTCATGATATAAAGGGATTAGATTGAATACTCACCCGCCGCCATCCCGGCTGATCAGAAACTGAGTTGAGCCACCTCCAAAGAATAAACAAGGCATAGGCACCAGCACATACATGAGAGCTGTTGAACAACAGAATTCACATCATCACTCTAAAATGCGAAATAAAGATGGCAAAGCTTGCAAGTCAGATAAACCAAACAGTACCAACCTGTCATCCCAATTAGGTAAGAGAGGTCTTACTACTAAATAAAAAGGGAATTCAGTAGGAGGGGGAGGAGAGAGGACACAATGGGGGGCAAGGCAAGAAAGCATTCTGTAGCATTTGCGGTGGATGAAAAACAAAAATAGCAGTCCGCCGGGTGTACCCAACCAATTTTTTGCAGTGGGATCAAAATTAAATAATAAAATATAAATATTTTAGTAATAAATTTTAATATCCTGCTGTCACTAATTACAATTATTTCTTTCCAATTTTCATATTTGATAATATTATATAACAGTTTTATAAGAAATATGAAAAAAAATATCATTTTTAATATAAGTAATCAAACATTTTATTTGGTTTTTTTTAATTATTATTTAAGGATGATGAAAATTAAGTTGGTTTTATAAGATTATTGGTTGAAAGAATTTTTCAACATGGGTGCAAATTGAGAATTTGGAATTAGAGATAAATTTTTAGGTAAACCGGATCTATCACATTATCTATAGACTAATATAATTATACAATGACATGTATTTTATTATTTTATTCTTATTAGTTGATATAAAGACAATATGCATACATGTCATTGTTTGATTGAATTAGTTTATGAATGACGTGGTACACCTGATCTATCTAAGAATTTTTCAGAATTAGAAGAAAAATTGTATATTCAACGCAATGACATATATGTAACTACTGATACATAAGTAATCAATGAGAGTTTGTTTACCCATTTAAGTAAGTTGTAGCCAAATATTTTGCTTCCATACAGAAAATGGAAATTGATACACAAAAAAAAATGGAAAATATTAGTAGGATCAAATTATAATTTATATATAATATGTATATGTAATATGAAAAAAAAAATTCAATGGGTCAATTGACCTCACTCAGCTATGCATGGATCCACCCATGCAGTCCAACAATGGCATAGTCTATTAGCAGTGACATGTAAATCCCTTCACTTCAGTAGAGGGTTTGAGACTCCTACAAATAAAAACAAAAATAGCAGATTCTAGCATTTTTATAGAATTAAATGCTCCGTACATCGGGCGAACACAACAATGTAATCAACTTTTTTGCCTTGTTTCTCTTTCCAAATTACCTAAAATTTATTCTCACCGGTGAATACAATAATTTTCATGAGTTTCCTCAAATTTCGCCGCATTTTCTCATAAATTCTGCGACTGCATCGTATCATGATTAATTTCCTCTACAAAAGAACCCACTTTCATCTCCGGAACCGAAATAGAATTATGATAATGGAGCTAGTGAAGCTTTTCATTTGGTATTCTCTCGTGTTTGGTTCTGATTCAACTCTGATGTGAGCTTTTCGTTTTTTATATTAAGAAAGGTTCTTTTTTTTTTTGGTATTTAAAATAATAAATATTTTTATATATTTTGATTTGTAAGTATGAATTCATTGAATATTTTTCAAAGAAATTCAAAATGCACAAAAAAATTGAAATAAAATCACACATGAAAAATACAAAAAAGAAGAATAACAAAGAAGAAATTGGAGAATGATGAATAGAAAACAAAAAAAAATGCAATTTTTCAAAAATGCCAAAAAAGTTCCAAAAATTTTATAACATTCCTCCACTTAAAGTTTATTTTCAAATATACCGAAATCACCTAAAAAATGTTACGGGAGTATCCAAATTCAATAAATCACCCAAAGTATATCAAAAAGTGCAAATATGGTATATCTATAGTATATTTTGAATATGCCTTATTTCAATATCCCTAGAAATATATTGGGTATACTTAGAAAATACTTTGGGAATTTCTTAGATATATCTTGGGAATACATTGCATATATCTTGAAAATTCTTTGAGAATTCCTTGGGAACATCTGGAGTATACCTTAAGAATATCTTAAGAATTTTATGAGAATACTTTAGAGAAATTTTAGAAATATCTTGGTAATTTTAACCCAAAAAAAAACGAAAAAAAATAGATAGATTTAGTCTGTTAATTTGGTTAAAAATAATGGCAATTAAAGCATTGTAATTTGCTTATTTACTTTATTTTTTGCTTGTCTTGCAAAGATGGATTATCTAGTTAACAATAAATCTGAATAGATATATTTTTTCTTACAAAAACCACAACAATTAAGACAACTTGCTCTATTATTGAAATAAATAAATAAAAGAATGTCTTCCAGTATAGTATGTGACTGTCCTTCTAACTTTAGATCAAGCGTTATAATTTACTGAAGTAATATCTTCTTCGAGGCATAGTGAGCAAAGAAAATGAACTCAACTGTTCATCGTGATGATGGCCAAATTAGTGAGTTCGCTTTTGACAACACAAAGGGCAGTGTGAAAGGACTTGTCGACAATGATATCACTAAGATTCGTCACCTTTTTCGTCAGCCAATGGTTCACTCCAAGAAGATTTCTCGAGTCACTATTTCAATTTTAGATTTCCTGTCATCGACCTCGAAGCTGCCTATATAGATTCATTTCTCTGCAAGGAGATTGTTGATGAAGTCTGAAATGTCTCTAAATCTTGGGGAGTTCTTTCTAGCCATCTCTCACACTGCTACAACTGTGTTTTTGGACGATACTGCCTGGACAGCGAGGGAAAGATTGTAGCCTCACTTAATAGTTTACCTGGCGGAGGATTGAATATGCCTTCTACAGATATGGGAAACACACAGACGAGAGAGAGAAAGTGAAGTTTAGTTAAAAAAATCGGTAAAAATGAAAATAGTTTTGATAAAGATGAAAAGAGAAAAACCGAATGTAATTTTGTAAATAAAATATAAATATAGGATAATAAGTAAAATTTCCTCCAAAAAAAATTGCACAAAAAAAAAGGAAGAAAGAGCATAATAGGAAAGGATAACATAAATATATAATCGCGCCAAATTATTGCACGTGTGAATGGATCTTAATCCATATTCATCATCCGTTGATAGATATGTTCATTAATTTATTAAAAAATATTCATTTGTTATAAACTATAAATTCATTAAAAATAAAGTAAATGTTTATTAGTTTATTACTATAGGTTCATTTTGTTTTAAAACTATAGATTCATTAGTAATAAAATAAATATTCATTAGTTTATTGAGAAATGTTAATTTGTTATAAACTATATATTTATTAGGAATGAAGTAAACGTTTATTAGTCTATTAATACAAGTTCATTTTTTGTAAACTATAGATTCATTATTAGTAAATCATATGTTATAAATTGTATGTTCATTTATTATAAATTGTAAGTTTATTAGCAATAAAATAAATATTTATTAGTTTATTGAAATAAATTCATTTGTTAAAAACTATAAGTTTATTAGAATTAAAGTAAATATTTATTAATTTATTAACAAATATTCATTTTTTTTTATTTTAACACAGATTCATTTCACTTCTTTGTTTATTTATTTTAATTAATATAAATGTAAGTTCATTAAAAATAAAGTAAAAATTTTTAGTTTATTCATAAAGGATAATTATATTAATACAACTTCATTTTATTTCTTTATTTATTTAATCTAATGGATATTTTTGTATGTTTTGATTTGCAAATATGAATCTATTGAATTATTTTTGAAGAAATTTAAAATGCAACAAAATCGAGACAAAACGCACTGAAGAAATAACAAATAAAAATAAAATCGTACCAAAAAATAGTAGAGAATACAAAATAATGGGAAAAAAAATGACGAATGATGAAAAAAAATTACGAACACAAAACAAAAAAAAAGGCGCCAAAAAAAGGGTATAATAGTAAAAAAGAACATAACCATATATTTGCATCAAATTGCTACACATCTGATTAAATCCTGATCTATTACAGTATAAATCGGAGCCATAATACAATTTGCCGCATATAATTTATGCTTTTATCTACAGTACTCTAATTATATAACTCGTAATAATTCAGTATTTAAAAAATTATTTATAATATAAAAGTATTCAAATTATATAAATTGTAACAACTCGATACTTAAAAAATTATTTGTAACAATAAAATACCTGAACTTTTATTTTATAACTAAATAGTACTTTTGTCTTTAACTGTTAGTCTCCCTAACATAAGTGTGATATAAAATATCCACATCAGATAAATTTTAATAAAAATAAAATTAGCAATAATATCTGTATCAGATAAATTTCAATTTTACTAACTGTATATTATAACTAATTTTATTTTTATTAAAATTTATCTAAATATTTTATTTCATATTTCTATTAAGGAAATTAAGAGGGTATTTGAGAGTGATGTTGAGTGTTTTAAAAGAAGATTTTGAGTTTTTTTTATTTAATTTATTAAAATTTTTAATTATTTATGAATTGTTTTTTTTTGTTAAATCTACTTCTTGAAAAAAATATCTATTTATCTGTATCTACTAATTTTCAAAACTCAAAAAAATTAAAAATATATTTTTTTTTCGAAAAGCGTTTTTCCGAACGCAATGCTAAACAAGGTCTAATAGCTGAAAATAGAATTACTATTTAACTATAAAATAAAAATTGAAATATTTTTGTGTTACAAATAATTTTAAAATATTTAATTATTATAATTTATATAATTGAAATAATTTTTTTTTTGTCATATTGATTTGTTCCTGTTTACGTAGGGCATTGGACGTAATTCACCCTATACGTATTAGTTTGGTCATGCAAAAGTTGGGCTCTTAACTTTAATGATAGGCATAAAAGCAGTGAAAGAAGAGGCCCACAATCAGAAAAAGAGACAAAATGATGTGGAAAATGAAGAAAATTACAAGACCCTGTAGGATCGGTGGCTTTAGGATTGACCGAATAAATCTGTGTGCTAAACAGTAGACCACTTCTGTCTGTGACATTATTTTCCAAACACTAACCTATTGTTTGGGAGGGAGAAAATATAAAGGGAAATGATATATTTTCAATTTATTTTATTTGGAAATGGAGGAAAATAAAAAGAATAAAAAAATAATTTTTATTTTTTATCTCAAGTATTTGTATAGATAGAAAATATGGAGGAAAGAGAAATAAAAAGATATTTTCATTTTATCTTGTTTGGGAAAGAAAGTAAAATAAGGAAATAAGCTAAAAATAACATTTATTTTCTATTCTCTATTTTCTCTCCAAAAAGGAGAGAAAATATGAGGGATTAGATAAAAAATATTACTATTATTCATAAAATTATTTTTTTATTATTGATTATTATAGTAAAGTATGCAATATATTATAAAATAATGTGAAAAAATATAAATATATAATACTATAATTTTTTCTTCTCTCACAATAAATTATTCCAACAAATAAAAATATATCTTATTTTTTTTCACTTATCTTGTTATTTTATTTATATTACTTTAATTTAAAATATAATAAAGAAAAATAAAATTGATTTTCCTTCTCAATCTTCCCTTGTGGAAGAAAAGTTCCTAAACACTATGAAGAGCAAGGAAAATAAAATTGATTTTCCTTTTTTATTTTTTCACCCCTACATAGAAAATTGCCAAACATGGCCTAAACTATTGTGTGAAATCTGAAAGAAAAAGCAGTAAGACATATAGTAATTATTTTTCAAATGTCAACTTGCCGTTTTCCTTAACCTGACTATCTGAGTCCCCAATACACAAGAAAAGTTGACAACGTTATTATGTAATCTTGAAAAACAAAACCTCTATCTCCATCTCGTTTATGTTTCTAATTTTTGTCCTTTCTTAATATAAAAGACAATATGTTTCTCTCCATTGTTTTTTTTTTCCTGAAATATAATTATTCTGTCTGCTTTCAGTACCTCTTTCTGTCAGACTAAAAAAAAATATTCTTACTTTTTAAATAATAATTTCGAGTTGTTTAATATGCACTAAAATATTGGGTTACGTAGATTACTGGTTTTTTTTTTTTTTTTTTAATTGGAGTAAGAATTTATGAAGTCTGATTTGGCTTGACTGATATAGGAATTAGAATAGGAGATAGTAGAAATCGACCCAATTTTTATTATAAAAATATTAATATATTATAAATAAAAAATATATATATTTATATTAAAAATGTGACATAAATTGTATAAAAAAAATATTAGTAGAACTTCTCTCTAAAATACGTTCAATCTCTACGAAGACGATAAAAAGATTACTTATAATTAATTGAAATAGAAGCCGCAATTAGATGCAGAAATCAAAGGACGAGGAAAGTTTACTTTATTTTCTGAGGTGCATTACATTTAGACACATGTCAATATCAAATTTTGAATTACATTAGATAATAACGATAATTTATAATTTAAGATGTAAAGTCAAAATTAAGGTAAGGAATTGGATGTCATTTTGTTTGGGCCCAATGCAAAATTTTCAAATTCGTTACACTTGTCCCAAACTATGTCATTGGCCCAAATCCAAATCCAAATTCCTATAATTATCTTTCCAAAATTCCAAGTTCAAACGGCAACATTATCAGAATTATTGTCAAAACTAATATTGTTAATTATTGCCAGAGGATTAGAGGAATGCTAGCCATAATTTTATTTTTTTTAGGGTGATTGTTCAACATTTGTCATATGTTTAATTACTGAGTATTTATTAGAAGAAAGAAGGCACAAATATATATATATATATTGTTCATTAGGAGATTTAGCGACCTTGAGCAACACAACTGGGATAACAATTCCCTTTATTATAAAGGAGTGATAAACTTGTATCACTATTGATGGATGTAATGAGCATGTTTGAACTTGAGATCTCCAAATCGTACAAGTGAGATATAAGTACTTAGCTAACTGATCAGTTGATGAGTTTGGAGAATCGTTTGTTTTTATTTTATGTCTTTGCTTGCACAAAAGGACACCTTTCAAATTCAATTAAAATCGAAATCAATTGGGGGCTAATTAACTCAATGGGTATACCAACTAAGAATTAGTCATGACTAAAGTCAGAGTCTTTGAGTTTAATACACAACCACAACAAAATGTTAAAAAAAAAATATCAGAGCCAACCAAGATAAGCTTTAGACTATGTATTAATTGAACTTCACTTGCAGTATTTGAATTGAATATTAAGCTGTAGGAGCATACAACATATGCAAAACCAAAGCTCTATTTCCCCTTTTTCTATCTCTTATATATATAATTAAAATATGACATAAATATGGATGGCTAGTCAAGTTTGTCGGAGAGGTGTGTAACACGTTTGGGTATTACTCTAGTCTAGTCGAATTTATAATTAAATATTTTGGTTTCAGAAGTTGCATAATCAGCCAATTAATAGCAAACAGAAATCGCTTGTGGTTTAGTTGGTCTTTGACGTAAAAAGTCTTTTAAGCAATTTATGTTCGAATTTTATCCATCTATTTCCTCATGTTTTTTCTGGATAATAGACTTTTGATAAAAATGTTTTTTTTTTAAGAAAAAGAAAAAAACTGATGCATTTTCCACTCATGATGATGATATCCTTAATTTAATTTTATATGAAGAGTTAAAGACAAGTTAGAAAACTTAGGACAT
This sequence comes from Balakata baccata, assembly GCA_949630135.1. Taxonomy (NCBI): domain Eukaryota; kingdom Viridiplantae; phylum Streptophyta; class Magnoliopsida; order Malpighiales; family Euphorbiaceae; genus Balakata; species Balakata baccata. The sequence continues at coordinate 48,945 of CATIWF010078000.1, read as the reverse complement.
TCACTGTTCTCCCCCATGTGCTGGCATAGACTATGATATTATTTTTACTTCACAGCCATAATTTTTGAAAATGGATCAGATAATTGTTTGAATTAATAATGTTATATTTTTGAAAATGTAATTCTTTTTTTGGATTCTAATTATAAGAAGTATCTTTCAAAATTTGTTATTAAAAGTATATTTTTAATTAATGATATGTATATATGTATATAGCAAATAAAAATTTGCCATTAATTTATTTTTCAAACACATATATAAGTTTCTTTAATAATAAAATTATAATGTCAAGAGAATCGACAATTTATATGTATCTTAAAGCCAAAGTAATGTCGTGCATGGTTCAAAACTTCAAAAAAATCGATTTCGATCATCAATGATAATGTTTAGACTATTTCTAGAACTTGATTGCAGGGGTAATGAATATTAGAATTGGAAGGGTATATGCAGTTGAATTTGATAATTGAGGATTTATTGTTGTTTAAAAATTTAAGTTGCACTGCAATTATAAATGTTTCTTCTATCTTTTAAATTTTCTATGTGGAATTTTCTTCAAAAATTTTTCAAGTGCAGCTGATCTTGATCCAGTTATTCTATCATTTTTATCTTTATGAGGTTTTTCTCCTTTCTTAAACTACAAACTTATTACTCAATCGTTGATATGGATCTTTCTACTTCTTAGGCCTAAGATTTTACCCATATGAGCTTTAATAACATGTTAGAATTTGCTAAATTTAGATAGTCGGAATTGATAATTATAAATTTACTATTTTTTTAAAAAATAACCTCAATCAATTTAATATTAGTTATACCATAATTATAAATCTTTTTCAACCCTTTAATCTTTCAATGTAACATTCTCTCCATAACAAATACATAAGTAACTATTAGAGCTTATTTTGAGGCAATATACATATAATACAAAGTAACAGAGCCACATTTACTATAGTCTCTTACACTTTTAAAATATATGGAATAATATATAAATTTTTATATTTTTAATATTTGTCTCTCTATAAAATATGTTAGAAGTTTTTTTTATACATTGGACTTAAATTTTTGACTATTAACTTCCCCTTATATGAATTTCTAACTTTTTATTCTTTCAATGAGTCTGGCTGTACCATGCCATTGGTGTTCCAAATTTAGCGAACTTGATAATTTTTAAAGTAGCACATAATTGAAGACCTTAATTAATTGTGTACACTTATATGGACCATTTGATATTTCATCTGAGAAAAACACTTTTCAAAATTTTCTTTTATATTTTTAACTTTTTAAAATTTAAAAGCTGTTTTTGAATAAAAATATATAAATAGGTATTTTTTCTAGAATTAAATTTTAAAAAGATAGTTTATAAAAAATTAAAAAAATTAGTGAATTAGATTAAAAAAAATCAAAACTTATTTTTGAGATATTTAAGAGCAACATCTAACACTCTTATGTTTGATTGCATTTTAAGTAAGCATAATAATTAAATAAATAAAGAATTTAAAAACCTTTTGTTGTCAAAAGTCGGTGCGAGAATATCAGGAATCAAAAGTTTTTCAGGTGGATTAGAAAGTCGGTTTTCTTGGAAGGCAGCCGCTAGCGCCAAAAGGAATTATTCTTTCATCAATCAATACCAAACCATCCTGGCCTTTCCATATGTGTTCTATTTCTTATTTATAATATTTTAGGTTGGATGGGGCCTCATTTATGTTAAACTTCATGACTTCTTTCAAAATGTTTGCCTACATCATGAGTTTTATATATATTTGTTGGAAAAAAAAAAAGTGATTATGAGCCATTTTGAGAAGATTATTCGGGTGGGTCCCACAATTCGGTTTTGGGAAAAAGACCCGGATATATGTTTCTTGACATGAGAACTATGAATTAATGTATTCATATGCTCAAAATGGAAAATGTGTGAATATAAATTGAAAATCAAAGTAAGCTCTTTAATAAGGAGATTTAAAAGTGAAAAATGAGTGGGAATTTGTTCCACATCACTAAGAATTGAAGTTGGACTTGTATTTATATATAGAAATGCTTTCTTACATGGGTAAGAAAAGTAGAATGGAAGGCTCTCTCTCGCGCGCTCAGGCGCAGGGGGGTGCAAATCCATGGGCCAAGATGGCCCAATGCGTGGGTGCGCGACCTGCGTACACGAATGTCGGCCCAAAATCTCGTGGTCCTGAACAAGCCCAATTTATTTTTTTTATTTCTGGAAAATTTGGCAACACGGTTGGCATTCTGCCACGCCCGTGTGGATCCACACGGTCGTGTGGATCCGACACTCCCGTGTGGATCCACACGGCTAGGCCACTGACACGCCCATGTGGATCCACACGATCGTGTCTGCAGGGGAGTATAAGGCAGATCCACACAATCGTGTGGATCCACACGCCCGTGTGAATTCTATTACAGAATGAACCTTTGAGCTTCATGTCTTTTGGAATGTCAATTTTTGATGTTTCAAAGATTAATTTCACCATTATTTGAGAGTTACAAAGGCATTATTATCAGCCTTTAAAAGAAATTAATCACAATTAATTCATTGTCTCCTCCATCTAGTATAAATAGGTGGTTTAGGCTTGAATTTTGAAGTGGTTGAAAATAGCATACTTTGATTGTTTCTTTCTTTCTTCTCCTTCTTCTTCTCAAGTGATAGAGGTTGTGGCAAAGCAAAGTTCGCTGTAAGTAAGTGTTGTGTGTTCAACAACTACTTGAATCTGTTGTATCCTGGGAGACAAACGCCGGTTATCCTAAACACCCGTGTAGGAGGCGAATTTGTCTTAAGGAAATTATGTGCTACACAGGCCTCAGATTGGTTTTCCATTTTCTACTATATTTTGAATATTAAATTAACATTTCTCCTATCCTATTTCTTGTATTTGATTTGTAACAGGTTTTAGTCCACTATACCAAGTATGGCATACTTGACTCTCTCTCATTGAATTCTAGTATATCGAAGTCTTGCACTTCCTCCATTTAAAGCCTCACAACAAGTCATACTAATACTTGCCTGTTCGTTATCATTATAAGCAATCTTTACTAATTTTCGGTACTTATTGCAACTGCCTTCAAACTCTTTACACATTTTCATAAATACTCCTTAATAATTGAATTATCTTAAAACTTCATGAAGACCATTTTTTTTTTGAAGTAGAGAAGTAATTTCCAGACTCTTTATCAAATGTGATGGGTACCATAGAGTGTACGAAATAGTTGAATGTATGTGCTTCTTCTAGTACCTTTATTCGCAACCATCCCAAAAGAATACACAATCTGCATTTACAGTACACACGATCGTCCAATCCCCTTGAATACTCAAGCCTTCCTCCTTTTTAAAAATCTCGCTGATGACACACAACTTGGAGTCGTGCTTCCTGGCTGCCTTACTTCTTGCGAAGCAAAGTAGGTAACGCTACTATAGTCTTTTGGCTCAAAACATCAGCCATTGATTTCGTCTTTCCCAAATTGTAGTAAATGGTACATTTATAATTCCATATCAATTCTCTCTACCTTCTTTGTTTGAAATTAGGCTCTCCCGAGGAGGAAGATATATAAAAATAACACCCTTTTCCCATTCAGGTGGTGTCGCCAAGCTTCAAAGCAACTACAACAACTACTAACTCGGGAAATTGATCACTTTATTGTTGTTGGCAAAACTAAATCTAGAATTAGGGTAGTTTTTATAGAAATTCCAAGTTTAGGGTAGTTGGAAAAGTATTTCTGATTTTGAGGTAGTTTTTGGGTGACTGGGGAGAAGTTCAGTGAATTGGCACACAGTGCATGCAGTATTTTTTTTTTTTAATTTCTCATTATCTATTTTTTCAATTTGTGATGTAGAAATAATTAATAGTGCTAATTTTTTTAATTTAATCAAACACAAAGTTGTTAATATTTTATTTTATTTATATAATTTTTTACTAATTAAATTTTTTCTAGAGACTCAAATTTATATAGGTTTGATATAGTTAAAAGTTGTTATAATTCATAACTATAAATTAAGAGAATATAAATTTAATTGTTAATTTCTAGTTAATTAATGAATAAAATTTATAAATTTAATTAAGAATTTGGGATAAATAATAAAATATTAATGAGTATATATAAATTTTATATAGGTTTGATATAGTAATTTTTAATAAATAAACGATAAAATATTATAAAGCAATTTTATAATCAATGATTAAATAAGTAAATAAAAAAGAAAAACGTAAAAAAAATCAAGTTTCATAGCACCGATTTCTTCGAATTTGGGATCAAAGTCCCATTTGTCACCTAACATCAATTCTTCAAGCGTTTGTATCCATCAAATCAGAATTTTGTGTTCGACTGCCACTACCTCTACCACCATTACCACCAATAACACCACCACCACCAATAGCACCACTACCACCACCACCACCACCACCACCAATAGCACCACTACCACCACCACCACCACCACCACTACCACCATCAGCGTCAGTGGTAAAAAAGTTATGTTCCTATGTAGGAACAAAACCTGAATATAAGGGCAGGAAAATGGTCGAACCCATAAAATCTAGTGGCATATGAGAATATATGAACTTAGAATATTGTGAATGAGGAGGCACAATTGTCGAATGTGGATGCATCCATGGGTTATATGTAGAGACATGTCATGGTGTAAATGGGGTAGAAGAGTAAAAGTCTGATGCTGAAGAGGGTTGTACAAAGAAGATAGGTGTAGAAGGCATATACGGTCTACTAGATGTGGATGCCCTAAGATTTGCATAAGAAGCTTGATATTGTTGAAGCTGATGAAAATAAACAAGCTCTATCACCCGAGGACATGGTGCAGATGGAGGGATAAGAACATCCCTATGTCGTAGTCGGCGATAGTGTGATGGCTGATCAGACGGAGCACGTGCTCGCTGCAGTTCTTCTAAAATTGGGGAAGGAGTTGGTGCAAGTTGAGGAGGTGGCATTGTACTCTCCATCTATCTTCACGCAGTGCTGCTAATGAGCTAGAGGCAATTTGTTGTGTATTATGTGCAGAGTCTACTAATGAGAAATGCTCAAGTGTGTCGACCTATAATAAATTTAAGAATTTATGTAAGTAACATGCATTTATAAAATCACATATGTGTATAAGATGTAAGTAACATGCATTTATAAAAGTCATTTATTTTAGTCAAATTAGAGTACGTATAGACATACCGACACTCCCACAACTGCACCTTGACGTGAGATCCATTTTCTTGTAACTCGTCGATACCATTCCATATATTGTGAATGGTAGTGGACTGAACCGTCTGATGATATGCCTGTAACAACATGATTTGCTCTGTTGTTCCATAATTGAATCCATCTTGAATGTTCTTCAACCCAATTTTTACTTAAGTGGTTATGTAGAATAACAAAGTGAAGCTACTTTATCTGATGTGGTAGGTGAGGAATTGGTTGCTAGAGGCCAAATTGTCTAACGATCAGGCCGGTATCACTCCACTATATACATGCATATCAATGACATAATAGCCCTTCATATCTGATGACCTCTTAGGCAATCAACCGGTAATGATTGAATATGGTGTATACAGCTCTCATACAATCTATTCAATTAAATGTAATATGTTAAAGGTTATTAATTGTCATAACTAATGAAAAATTTTAAATGATAACAAAACATACCTCATCAAAGCGACAAGTATCTAATCTGTAACGATCTGAATGAGCTCATGAGTAGGTGCCTCGTGTACTATCCGATTATCGATCCATCTGTTCACAATAAGTATATAATATTTAGTTGTCGTGATGTTATAATAATAATAATAATAATAATAATAATAATAAATTATTATTATTATTATTATTATTATTATTATTATTTCCAATTAAAATATAACTAAAAATCCAATCATCATCATTACCACCACCATCATATTATTATTATTATTATTATTATTATTATTATTATTATTATTATTATTATTATTATTATGTTGTCATGATGTTATATTAATAAATTGAATAATATTAATAATTAAAAATCATATATACCTTCGACCTAGTGGTGCATCACCAGGTACTTCATTTTCTCTCATCCTCATAGCAAGAAATGGAAATCTCTCCCATGCCCAAAGCTGTAAGATAAATAATGCACTTGTAATTTGAGACACAGGAGGATATCTACAAACCATGCACAATTCTCTATATAAAAAACTTAATGTAGCAACTCCCTAACTATACTCGCTGATCCTTGCAAAATCCTCTAAAAATGGAAGGTAAATCAATGAAACTCGTCCAATGCCCTTGCCACATAGTAAAAATCAAATAATCATACGTAGAATAAGTGCATTTGTATGACAGAGAATAGTGTGCATATTAGCTCCGTGAAGAAGCATAGCAAATTGATCTGTAAGTCATCCCAATTTCAGGAAAAAAAAACTCTCATTGCATCTTATAGAGGTCTAGTTCCTAATAAAAGCTCACAGATAGATGACCAATAATCACTGCTTTGTCCAATAAGTGGATGATCATTAATAGGTAGACTACTCAAAATGGCTATATCCTGAAAGGTAATGGTATACTTTCCTTTAGACATATGAAATGTGTATGTCTCTTATCTCTATTTCTCAAATAGTGCGATGATTAAATATCAATCAAGTTGAAAAAAAGACAATTGTACCAATTTATAAAATATGGTAGGTTTAATCAACTGTATGATACAGTCATCCATCTGACCATTTTACCTATTATATGTGTAGCTCTACTGCTACGTCTACAATAGAGCACCTGATCCTCAATCTGATAAAAATTAAAATGCTAAATGTCATTGTATGGTCTATAATTATCATATAATAATGTCAAATTAAATTACTTGTAATTTTATTTACCTCATCATTCCAAATTGTCTGAAATCTATGTTGAGGCTATAAATTTAATAATGAGGCACCATATAGTCCAGGATGTATATAATCACAATGTTGAGTTGCCATATCTAAAATATTTGATATACATACGTGTTAACTGGAAAAATAATATGATATACATATATATTAACTGGAGAAATAAGAAGTAATAATCATTAATAATTAATGTTATTACAATGATAAGTAATAATTGATAATTAATGCAAATACATTTGACTGAAATATTTAATTTTCATGACATGTTCTCGTATTATGGCTCATCTGACCACATTTTCCACAGATGGACATGTGTTGATCCTCTTGTATTTTCCAATCCATCTCATTTTTTCTATGTGTTGATTTTTGTCTCCCTTTTTTGCGCTTTCATGTAGGATTTAGCACAACAAGCAGTTCATTTGAGGTTGTCCAATAATCCTTGTCACCAAGTGGTACAAAACATTTTGACCATACATTCATTGTCTCAGACAAAGTATGAAATTGAGAAATATATTAAGTGTAATCCATCTTATATTTCATACAAGCAGCAATGGCATGAGAATATGGTATCTTACTTTATTGAAACTTCCCACATATACATGTCGTTATGCCAATTAAGTGTTTCACTGTGATCAACTTTCCTCCTTTCCTCATTTCATTATTGTATGTTGTTTTGATCACAAAAACATCATTTTTTCTATCATATGACCTAATTTGATGGCCATAAGCTTTTTGCACACAACGCTTCAAGATATCAATGCATTTGGGAGTGAACTGATAATTATCAATAACAGCTTGTGCATATCTTACTTGATTCTCATCAAACAAGTCAACTAGCTTGTCGAATAGAATATGTATTATCGTGGTAATAAATACAGACCTAATTTTTTTTAACATTGAATTGGTGGACTCAGAATAATTCGTGGTCATCACACTATGGCGATATCCAGCAATATATGGTAATGTCCACTTAAATCAAGAGATTTTTTCCAACCAAGCAATTGAATCAAGGTCCTTAATTTCAATTTTCTTCATCAATTTCCTGAATTTTTGCTTTTGGTGCATATTTCCTAGTAATAACATGTTAAATTTTTTTAAAATTATCAATGAGCTCATGTAACAATAATATTGATAAAATAATTTATACACAGTAATGTACCAACTTTCTCCACAAGTTTTTTCTTACTCTACTTCTTGAATTTGGTAATATAGTTGCTGGCAATATGGCGTATGCAATATTTGTGTGGATTTTGATACCATAATTCTTAACTCATTGCATGCTTGATTCCTATGTGACAATCAGAAATTATGCACATATCATTGCGGTTATCACAAATAATATATCGAAGTAGGTTCATGAAGTATTTCCAATTCTCTTTATTTTCTTTCTCTATAAGAGCAAATGCAACGGATAATATTTTATTATTACCATCAACAGCTTGAGCCATCAGTAGGACACATTTATATTTTTCATATAAAAATGTTTCATCAACATAAAGAACTGGTTTACAATGTTTGAAACCTTCAATGTATAACTTGTATGCCCAAAACATCCGCTTAAACTTACGTACCCCCTTAATGCATACCTTCAAATAATTGTGAATGTATTTGATTTTGTTTCACAACTTTTAAATTGTCATTTGATATTCATCGAATACACTTTCGCCACAGACTTCACATCATTTCTTGAATCAAACTTCATTCCTATATGAAACTCCTTCGAAGAATGCCAAATAATACTTGTGACTGGTTCATTTCTATTTATTTCCATCTTTTTGATATCGCGACTACTCAAACGTGTGTAGTGATCTCTATCAGCCACAAATTCAGCTCTATTATTACATTCAATTAACTAATCATACTCATTTTCTTCTTTATTTTCATCTTCATCGTAATAATTTTTCCCATCATCCTCATCAATATCACTGTTATCTTCCTCATTTTCATTTTCATTCTCATCATCATTTATATTGTCACCACCTCCATGATGACTAGACCCATCCAATTCAAAAAATACTTGGCTCAGAAGATTCACCTCCTCTAATTGTTTGTTACTTGATGGGCGCAGCATAAGAGTACTCAACAAACAATTCAATAAATTGTAAGCTAGAAAATTGGCTAATAATTTGACGCATCAAAGCAACTTCATTTTCTTCCCAAATTTCAATAAGTAAAAAAAACACATTTCCTCCTTGGTTGTACATTGGAGCTCCATAAATAATTTTGGTGATAAGTGAATTACTATCTATTTCCAATGTCGTTTTAATCCTATACAACAAAACTATCATGCATAGTTTTTCATATAGAGTAACGGTTTTTATTTTTCCATTCACAAATGTAGTTCCAACTTGAGTTTAAATTATCTCACCACCCCAATGAATATTCATAAATGGTATTGAAAGTATTGTTCTATTTTCATTGTTCACAAGTTATATTTGGTAATTCAATTTTGCACATAATTTTACAAAGCATACATAACATATTAAACAATCTAATTGAAATATTGAATAATAATAATTATTATATTATAATTTCATTTTATTTTATTTTATTATTATATTATAATAATTATATTATTATTATATTATAATTTCATTTCATTTTATTATTATATTATGATAATTATATTATTATATTATAATTTCATTTTATTTTATTTAATTCAATAAATATATTAAAAATTAAATAATTACCAATCATTTTTAATTAAATTAATTTAATACTTCTAATTTAGTTATCTAAATATTCATAATTAATAACTTATTATTATTATTATTATTATTATTATTATTACAAAATCTAACTAAAAAATTATAACAACTTATTCACAACAACAAATATACAATAAACATTATGTCAAAAATATACAATTAAAATTATTACTAACTTTTACTACCAAAAAATTCTTTCTTTTTCATCTTTTCTCCCACAATCACAAACAAACTTCTACAAAAATTAATTGAAATAATAGTAATTATGTCAAAATATATAATAATTTTACATCATTAAAAAATAAATTATTACAATAAGGAAACCAAATCCAGACGATAATAATTCATTTGTATAACAAATGGGATGTTAACTTAAAGGCCTTCATCATCATCATCATTATTATTATTATTATTACAACAACAAAATCTAACTAAAAATATTACAACAACTTATTACAATACTCATGCTAAAAATATACAATTAAAATTATTACTAAACTTTATTTCTATAAAATTCCTTCTTTATCAATTTTTCTCCTACAATCATAAACAAACTCCGATAAAAATTAATTGAAATGATAATAATTATGTCAAAATGTATAATAAATTTATCTACCTTAAAATTTATTTTTAAAATTTATCTATTTACTAATTTATTTTTGCAAATTTATCTATACAAAAAAATGTAACTACTAATATTTTTGATAAATAATTTAAAAAATTAAGAAATATCATACAAGTTTAGAGGACATGCAAATTTACCTCTTGTAATCATCTTTCTTTTAAAATTGATAACAAAAGTTTTCCAAAAAAAAAATATTTAGGAAGTAAAAAAATTTATGCTCAAAGAGGAGATGTGTAACATAATTTTGGAAGTAAAAAAAAAAATCGGAAGTAAAGAGGAGATGAGAAAAGGAAATAAGAAGGAAGTTTGCTAGTTAAAATTTTGTGTGAGAAAGGGTTTATATTTTGAAATAAAAGTGGTTCAATGGTTGGTTCATAGATTAAATGAGGAATTGAAAAAATCGATTCTCTATACAAGGAATCAATTCTCTGTGTTGCACCTTCAATGCGCCAGTCCACATAACACATTGTTGCTCAGTGCACCATTTTGACTAGCACACCATTTTCTGTGCCAATCCAAGTGGCGCAGTGAAATTCAACCCTCCACTCTGACCAAAAAACTACCATAAACTTAGAAATTACATAAAAGCTATTCCAAAGTGAGAAATATTTTTCCCAACTCCATAAAGTGAGACATATCCCTTTTATGGAATTGTTGAAATACATGCCCAACATCAATTTTGTTCTTCGAGAGATAGACCCAACATGTACGAGTATGATCATCTATGAATGTTATGAACCATCTTTTTCCTGTTAGGTCCACAACCCGTGATATTTTCCAAATACCACTATGAACAAGATGAAATGGTTTTGAAGGTTTGTAATTGTGACTGAAATAACTTTTTCTGGACTGTTTTACAAGAATACATTACTCACAATGAAAAGGAGGATCTTTATTGCAAAATAAATTTGGGTACAAATGTTTCAAATAGTGAAAGTTGGGGTGTCCTAGGTATTTTTGCCATAGAATTATTTCTGAATCCAATGAACTAGATGTTGAAAAAGATAAGTGTGGTTTTGGCCTTTGAGAGGAATCAGTGAGGTAGTAAAGGCCATGCCGTTCCTCAGCGTTGCCAATCATCTTTCCCAAAGATGAATCCTAAAAAATACAACAGTCACAAAGAAAGGTTACTTTACAATTTTGATCCTTAGTTAACTTACTAACAGAAAGATGATTATACCTTAAACTTAGAACATGAAGAACGGATTGCAAAAGAAGCCCTTGATAAAGAACATCTCCAATTCAGCCACAATTATTTTACTCCCATCAACCACTGTGACTTTTATGTTATCATCACATTTTTTATAATTTAAGAAATCTATAGAAAGCCCTGACATATGATCTGATGCACCGGTGTCAACAATCCAATCATTGAGGTCATCTTTTTGCGAGAATAAAGATGATGAGATATTACCTCACTGCGCAATTGTTGTTTTAGGAATAGGACCTGATACTTCATAAATTTTTTATTGGTGTAGAAGGGATCTCAAGATCTCTATTTGTTCAGGAGTAAATGCAGCAAAGCTTTGTTTTGTAGTTTCTGCTACAGAGTTGGCTACATGGGCAGCTAGACTAGTCTTCCTTTGACTCCTTGGTTTCCAATCTGGCAGTTTTCCATAAAGATCCCAATAAGTTTCTTTTGTGTGGAAAGGCTTGTTACAGTGCTCACACCGCAATTTGTTCTCCTTTGGCTTCTGACCACAGTTATTAGAGGAGACTAATCAGTTTGTTTCAAGGGTTGAACTTTGTGACTATTCTTTGATGGTTGGAAGCGAAGTTGTGTTGAACATCACTCTTTTTCTGTTCTCTTCCCTTTTGACTTCAGAGAATGCTTCTCAGAGGGATGGTAAAGGTTTGTTCCAAGAATTCTCCCACGTACTTCATCTAAATCCTTGTTTGAAGTTTAAACCTTGAAGGAAATCAAAGACTCGATCTTTCTCAAGTGTCTGATTATAGAGTACCCCATCATTAGAATACTAATATGGAATTGTATAAAACAATTCCATCTCTTGCCAAAGTTCAAGTAGTTTGTTGTAATATTCAGTTACAAATTTGCTTCCCTGTTTTGTGTTTCGAAGGATTGATCAAATTTCAATCAAATTTCAAAACACTAAGAAGTGTTTTCAAAATCTGAATATATTTCTTGTGTTGTCTTCCAAATCTCGTTCACTGTCTTATAGTATAGGTACGTGCATCCAATTTAAGGCTCCATTAAATTGATCAACCAGGCCATGACAATGGAGTTTTCGGCTTCCCATGTCTTGTAGCTGATATCAGTCTTGGATGGAGGAGGAATTTCACCGGTTAGGTAACTTTCTTTTCCTTTCCCCCTAATAACTAACAACACAGATTGGTACCACTCACGAAAATTTGACCCATTTAGTTTGTGTTGGGTAATTTTCAATGAGTGGTTCAGATCTGCTGAGGAAAAAGATGTTATACCATCTGTATTCCTTGAGACGCTGGAAGATTCTTCAGTAGATGATGGTAAGCTGACTTCGGACATGGTTTCAACAACAAAAATATATTTAGGAATTTCAGTTTTCTTAGGTCAGCAGGAACCTGGCTCTGATACCATGAAAACTAAGACAATTGTTTGAATATTTCTCCTTACTTTGATATGAAGAATTGTACAAATATATATACAACAATGAAACAATAATCTAGGAGCTATTCTAGGTAATTAACCCACTAATGTAGCCTAAAGAAAAAAAGGAAACTAAATTACAGCTTAAAAAGAAATAAATTTACAATGTAAAATAGGGAAATAAATAACTAAAAATCTGGAAAGATAATGATTCCTTGGTGACCCTTGATTGCCTTTACTAACATTCTCTTCCCTGACTTATCCCATTGTACTTTCAATATTGGTGTTGTTTGATGTTTTGGTTTCTTAATTAGTTCTCAGCAGTATTTGAAAAATGGAAAATGAGAAATGAAGATGAAATTTCGTCCTTTTTCTTATCTGAGAAAGGTTGTTGAATTTTTTTGAGTATTAAAGACACTTAAAGTTGTACTTGTAAGAGTTTATCTCTTCTAAGAAAAATTTCTAACATAAGTTATTGCTTTTGTTGCATACACATGTGGATATTATATTTTAATTTTCTTTTGCTATTTTATCTGACTTCATATTCAGTGCATGTGCTATATTTATATAAATAAGAAAAAAGTTTCTAGGCTGAGTTTTCTGCTGTCAAAAATATAGGGACCAACATTTCTGGAACAAGAGATTTGAGTTTACTTTCACAAATTCGATCTGGAATTGAAGCAAACCTTTGATCATTCCTTAAGAGATTTAAGTTTATTTTCATTAATTTTCATTCTTTGTTCACAATTCATAATTTCAATTTCTTTATATTTTCATTAGTGTTTGTTGTATATTTTGATTAAGGGTCGCTGCAAGAATTAAGACCCTTACATGCAATAAGAATTATATTTTGAGGCCTTGCTGATATTTCGTGCCAAGTTTAGGAGCCAAATAATGTGTTAAGCCTTTCACTATATATGTTTTTGTATTCAAATAATAATAATAATAATATCTTATTTCTAAGATAGCTTCTTAAAGTGTTTGTCATTGCTAAGATATACTCGATATTTTTAATATACAGTTATTTTAACCCCGAACTTTTTTCATTTTTCCTTTCCTACTGATATGAACCTCTAAACCTTGTTCAACATTTTTTCTTGTTTAGTTTGAGAACTGACTGATTTAATTTTACTTTCGGAAACAAACATCCCAGTTGGGAGTTTTGTTTGGTTGAGTAGAGCAATCTTCCCCAGAATTTTTTGTGCACCATTAATTCTACCTTTAGTACATAGATACCTTGGAGACTGGTGCAAAACAGTAAAAGAGCAGCAGAACAATTGATGGCAGAGAGGAAACTGCAAGTAGATACCTCCAACTCATTCTTGGCATCACAATCTGGAAAAAAAAATATAACATATTACAACATGTGATAATTGAAATTCCAAGTTGGACATACTAGCATGCCAGTTCCAAATTGCTAGTAGCATCAAAGGAGAATGGAACATCTATGATAATAAAATCTAAATAAATCTTCAATAAACTTCAAGCGGTAAATTTGTCTCTGTTGTCAATTTTCTGCAAGTTTGCTCCCTGATAAGAGTGGAATACCATTTGCTATTTGCCAAAGTCAATCTATAAGTTACCTTTTGTCTTTCTAGACATGCTTAACAACATGATAACACTTCCAAATATTCGCAAGATATGAACGTCAGAATCAACTATCAGTGACAAAAGGATCATCACAATTTAAAGGCAATCAGCATTAAAATTTACTATATCATTTATTCATAAGAATGTTAGTCATTTCTTGAATTTCTTCACAGAATGTCGATCAAATAAAGCATCTTCTTCTTCATGCAATAGCCCTCTACTTATCTCGGCCAGGGCAAAGGTCTCAAGTTGTAGATCAGGCTTCTCATCGTTTTTCATGCTTTTCTCATCCAAGTTAATCCAAACAACACTAATCTTGTGGGTGTTATATTTCGCAAATGCATTCGTATATTATGGTATTATATTGCTGACCTCGGAACTAAGTGGTGGACAAAGCAAATGTGGGTCAGCTATCTTGCATAAGGAAAATCTCCAGGATGAGAGCCTTTACACTGATGTATTTATTACTAGTTTGGCTGGTAATGCTTATCAAGTTTTATACTTTATGTTTCATCTGTTTGCATAATGAAAGAGTTTACTTTTTAATTTTACTATTTATTTCTTATCTAATGACCTCAATATTTCTGAATTTTACGGGTTATGTCAGGGCAATCCAATCTTTTAATTTGGTGTCAATTGTGTACATAATTTAAATTGTTTGTTTTCAATTGTATGCAACTGCTCTATGTATGAACTTGATATGACATGATAAAATGACACGGACACTGCCAATTACTTGGCTGAGTTTATGCAATATTAGGTTTTTTATTCATTAAAACACCTTCTAATTGACAAAAAACACCATTTTTGTTCTTAACTATATATTGGTTTATACTTTTTATGAAATAAATTGAAAGTGTTGCATATTTTGATGACGAGTCAATATTTTAGGATGGAGTATGACATTGTTATGTTAAGCAAAAATTCATGTTATATTGATTCATTCTTGTCCATTTATCTTACCATATCAAATTAGGCATTCACACCTGAGAGCATTTGGATACAATTGAAATAAATATCTATATATCTATATATATAGAGAGAAAAAAATGTTATGCATAAGCATCAAAATGTGGGATTAGTGACATAACACACAAATTTAGGATTATGGAGGTCATTATGCATTTATTCGTTTGAAACACAAATATCACAAAGTAATTATCGTTTAATAGTTGACTATAAATCAATCTTACATGCAGAGCTTCCTGGACTTCTTCTATGTGCAATAATTCTGGATCAAGTTGGTCGCAAGCTTTCCTTGATATTCATGTCTGTTATGGCTTGCATTTTCCTTTTGCCACTAGTCTTGCATCAGCCTGCAACTTTAAGAACAATGCTTTTATTTGGAGCTCGCATGTGTTCGTCAGCAATTTTTACTGTTGCATGTATATATTGCCCAGAGGTAAATTCTGTAGTCTTTCTGTTCCTTTTATTCTTTCAATTCTTTTCTTGGTGGAATTATTATTGTTTTTTCTACTAAAGATACTGCAAGCTCGAATAATCTGTAATTGGGGAGTTTGAAAAATCTGTAGTACTGAAATCTACCCAAGAATGTATGCTTTCTCACTTTTACTTCATAGTTTTGGGCCCTCATTTTCAGTTAAAAAATATTTTGCAAGTGCAACAAGAAATATTCGAATGCAATACTAATAAAGTATGCTGAAAAGAACTGAGATAGAAATTGTTCTATCCCTCCAAAACCTTCTGACCAGGTAAGTTTTGGTGGTTGCCTTGGAAGTCAAGGGACTTGGCGACTACAATGAGCTAATTGCTTTGTCAACAAAGAGTCCACATTAGTCCAACATTGTGCTTATACCTCATAGCCTCACAATCACATTGGCTATTATTGCGTAACACATCCAGAATTTCCCTTTATTTTTCATTAGGCTAAGTCATATCCGGCCTATTGTATTTGTCTGTCTTTGCCATTTAGCCCTCTAAAATATTTTTTTTATCCAATTTGTAACCTAATTCAGTTTTTCATACACATTGTCTCTTGCATTTAAGAAAGATATAACCTTCCGTCCACAATACTAACACGTTACTATTATTATTATGCTGAATATTATTGTCATGTTAACATTGGAGGTGAGAGGTTACATCTTTCTAAAATGTAAGAAGACAATGTGAACAAAAAAAAATGAATTAATAAGACAAATTGGATCAAAAAATATTTTAGGGGGCTAAATGATAAAATGAAACAAATACAATGGACACTTTATGCCTTTTACATAAATTTAAATATAAGATTCCTTGCCTTGATATTCTATCTGCTATGCTTGGAGTATTTGCAGGGGATTTTTGTGCAGAATTACTTAGACTACTTGGTATAATATTTTGTTTATTGTAACATTTATTTCCAGCCATCATTGTTGTAGCTATATCCAACCTCAGTGAGGACAACTGGTGCTGGAGTTGCAAGTGCTGTGGGGAGAATTGGCGGGATAGTATGCCCTCTGGTAGCAGTAGGACGAGTGACCGGCTGCCATGTTCGGGTAGCCATTATTTTATTCGAAATTGTAATTGCTATTTCAGTAGTCTGTCTTTTGGTGTTCCCATTGGAAACCAAAGGACGTGAGTTGAGTGATAATGTATGCGCATTTGATCCCAAACAAGTTCTTGTTGTTGGGTGATTGAGTCTTTAGCTTTCACTGACAGAACAAAAATGTATTCAAGTCTGAAATAACTCACCTTACAGCATCATTATATCTGAGTATGGTTTTTATTGCCACTAAAATTTCAACTATATGTTTAAATTTATTTTATTCTTGGAATTGGCAACAATTTTAATTTATGAAATTCAATTAATATTTTAACATATTATATTTATTCTTTAATATTAAAAATATTATAAAATAATAAAAATGTATTCATTTAAATGTAAGTTCTTTTTTTTATATAATTGTCACATTACCATTTGCAATTGGCTTTAAAAATTAACGTTGATGCTTTTACTTCAGCGGTATTCCGTGTGCATTTTAGTGTCTATAAATGTTCATGAATCATGAATGGTAATTATTAGGTTTTCTATAATAATATAAAAACTTTAAACTTGTTTTTTTTTTTCTTTTTAATTTACTTCTTTATTTTCTTTTTAATTAAATACTTCTTTTCTAATTTCCATCTTTAATTGAATGAGTAAATTGCCCTAAATGAGTTGAATTCTGCCAACCTATTAAATATTAATTAAATCAAAATAGCTACTTTATTTCTTTTTATTTAAGTTTTTTCTTATCCGGTTGGATTTACATAGTTGTCCTGGCCGTGTAATTTGTCAAATGCGACTTTTTACCTATAAACATATTAATTGTTTAAATACAACTTACATAAGTTATAACATGAAGTTAAGTTTTAATAAGGAGCTTACGTATCTAATTCATGAGATATTGTGAGTCTTTTTCATTTAATTAAAAATCTCAAATTCAAATTCTGATTATACATTTATTTTAAAATTAATAAAAAAATATTTTATTTTTTTAAAATTTTATTTAATACGAATATGATTAGTTTTAATATATAGTAATAATTGACAGTGTGCAAAACACATGTATTCTCGGAAAAAAGAAAAAAATATCAACTTGAATATGAATGGATCAATTGGCGCCATCCACTTGAGCAAATTTCATTTTCAAAATTTAATCTCATAAAAAAATTGGGACGACATTGACAATATGTAACGTCAGGGATAACAAAAATAAATAACATTCAAAATTAAATAAAAAATAAAGTAATATATTATTAACAAAAAAAAAATAATGAAATTTTAAGTAGACTATGAAAAGCTAAATAATCTAATATGTTAAAAGTTAATAAAATATTACTTTAACAGAGTTGAGACAGAACGCCATCAAAATGTAGCCGAAGGATGCCTTTGCCTTGTCTAAGCCCGAAAAAGTTGGTGGATGAAGGGATGGAGCTGGTCGACGACTACCCACTCTCATCTCATATGGCGAGCTGAGGTCTAACCACAAACATAAACCAAAAGTGAATCTCTTTCCTCTTAAATTTTTCCCAAACAATTTCCATCATATAATAAGGGAAGAGTGAAATGGAGTTTTACTTTGGCTAATAGTACAAATTATCCATAAACTATGTCTTATATGATTCAATATAAATAAATTTTTAAATTTTAAATTATGTGCAATTAAACTATTTAAATGTTAGGCTATTTAAACTAGAATAGTTGGTCAGTTCGATCTAGTAAGGAATAATTCATTTCATATAATACAGTTCAAGAACTAATTTATACTGAATTTAAAATTCAAAAATTTATTTATACTGAATGAAAATTGAAGAGTTAACTCATTCTATAATTCACACATTAATTTACCCCTACGACTCATTTTACTTTTAACTTTTGAAGAGAGATCAGTAAGTAACGACGTCAAACGGCCGTTAACCAGAACACTTTCAAGTCTACTGTACCAAAGATGCCATGCCAGACCAGCCACACCACCTTCCTGCTATTATTAACTTTTTTATTTGCATAGAAAATTGTGTCTTTTTCGTTGACACATCATTCTCTCTCTTTTGCTGTTTGTCTTTTCAGATTAATTCACCGTTCCAGCCCTTCCATTTCATTTTTTATCTATATATTTAGAAATTTTATACTTTTTTTTTTTATTTATTTCACCTTTTCAAATTTATTTTTTTTTCAAATTTGAAAATAAAAAAAAAATTTTAATAGTATTTTATTATTTTTTAACTAATTTTATTAATAAAAATTTAAAATAAAAGTAAAATTAGAAATTTTTTAAAATAAAAAATAAATTTTTTATAATATAATAAAATAGAAAATATTATTAAAAATACTCTAATTATTTTATTTTATCGATATATTTATTAGTTATTAAATTAATCTATAAGGCAGGAGAATAAATTTACTTAAGAATTTCGCTAGTTTCTCTCTTGTAATTTCGCTAAGGGTTGTATTACAATTATGGTGCCAAGTAAGGGAGACAGTGTGAGAGGATGAGTTTGTGTTTTTTTGTCTTTTTCTTTCCTTATTTGATTTGTTTTTTGGATGAGATTGATAGATTCGTGAGCTTACTCCATACTCCACTCCACTCCACTCCACGATCCTTAACTTCTTCACTTGCCTAAGTTGCCTCTCTTTCTTACTTTCCCTTTTATTCTATATCTTTCCATCTTTTTTTTTTCTTTCTTCCTTTTCTTTCCTTTTCTCTCCAGATTTCTCTACTTAGTTCTTGCTATTTCTGGGTTTCAAAAATACATAATTATTCTGGTTTGCATCTTTATTTCCAGGAATTTTTTTCTGGGTTTTCGGTCTTTAGTATGCTGTTTACTTTGCTTTATTACCCTTTTTCTCATTATTGTTTTTTTTTTTTCCAATTTCTTGAATCATGTTAGACATGGATTATGCTTCTTTTGCAGTTTCTGAGGTGAAATTTTTGCAATGAAGGACGATTTTGGCTATCAAATCAGCTCTTCTCTCTACTTTACTAGTTTCACCTCCTCCTATATTCCTAATATTATTTGGTTTGAACTTTCCCAACTCCTGCCTTTTTGTATTTAAGATTCCATATATTGGTTTCTTAGTACATAAAAAGATTCCCTTTTGCTTGCTTATCTCTGTGAGTTAATAAATCTGTTGTCGTTCGTCCATCTTATACCTAACCCATCAATCCAAGTTCTTCACTTGCAGTGTATAGAAACTGGCTAGCAGATATGAAGAAAACAAAGATGGGGTTTTTATCTTTGGCTATTGCTTTAATATCTTTATTCTCAATGATGAGTGCGGTGAGTGGCATAGGTGCCAACTGGGGCACACAAGCAACTCACCCACTTCCACCAGATACTATTGTGAGGCTACTGAAAGATAATGGCATCCAAAAAGTTAAGCTTTTTGATGCAGACTATGATACATTAAGAACACTTGGTAAGTCTAATATTGAGGTCATGGTAGGAATCCCTAATGATATGCTTTCATCTCTGGCTGGCAGTGTGAAGACTGCTGAGAAATGGGTTGCCAAAAATGTCTCCACTCATATTACTACCAATAATGTTAACATCAGGTCAGCTTTTGCTATTGTTTCTTAATTGGGTTACTGAAACATTTCTGCCAAGATAAGTGCCTGTTTGAATTCTGTTTAGATTATTAGGTTTGGTTTAGTTGAATGCATTACACCCGGCTTTCTTCATTGATAAAATTCATTACTTGGCTTTTGCGTCTATGACATTTTGAATTGGATATATGATTTTCTAATCCTATTTCATAAACTGCTACTTAACCTAGCAAAATAATATTCTCCAAGAGGATTTTCTGTTGAATTGGGTGCATACTTTAGTTTTGCTCTGTTGGGCAGATTTTTCATTTGATGCAGAATGCCTTGTTAGGGTAATCATTCTGAATGTTGGGGCATTTGATGCTTGAGCCCTTTACCCAGTATTTTGGGTTCTCCGCTGCCATGTCACTTCCATGCGACGCTTACAGTCCCAAAACACCTCCATGGACTACTTTAGCTTCAAAAACACCTTAAGCTCCTTTCCCCACCCATGACCTTCAAACATAAAAAAACACTAAGTATCAAAACCAAACCGAAAACTCACAACAAAACACACAATTCAAAGGTTTAAACACTACATAAACATATCACAAAATTGGACACATCACTGTGCTAAGGCTTACCCTCTTATCCTCACTGGAAACGATACATATATATAACTTCAAACCGCACATAGTTTTTGCTTTTTGTTCTTATTTTTCTTCTCCCCATCTTTCTCAAAGATGAGAAAATTCTTTAAATGTTTGTAAGAAAAGAGAGTATTTACATTCTGGTATTCTCGTACATGATTATTTCTCATGCATGATTAATAAGAAATTTCTAAGCATATATGACATGTTTTCTCAAGCACTATTTATTGGTGTGGTTTGACAAAAGTTATCTTTGTACAGATATGTTGCAGTTGGAAATGAACCTTTCCTGGAAACTTACAATGGAAGCTTTCTCGGAACAACCTTCCCAGCTCTTCAGAATGTCCAATCTGCACTTATAAAAGCTGGTTTGAGCAACCAAGTGAGGGTAACTTGCCCCCTAAATGCTGATGTCTATGCGAGCTCGACTGGCCTTCCATCTGGTGGTGACTTCCGAGCTGATATCCACGATCTCATGATTAACATTGTCAAGTTCTTGAGTGATAGTGGTTCCCCCTTTACTGTGAATATCTATCCTTTCATAAGCCTTTACTCTGATTCCAACTTTCCGGTTGAGTATGCCTTCTTTGACGGCAATGCGAGCCCTTTAAATGATGGTGGTATATCCTACTACAACATGTTTGATGCTAATTATGATACTCTTGTGTATGCCTTACAAAAGAATGGATTTGGGAACTTGCCTATCATTGTTGGGGAGATTGGATGGCCAACTGATGGAGATAGGAATGCTAACTTAGAGTATGCCCAAAGATTCAACCAAGGTTTTATGTCACATATTTCAGGTGGGAAAGGAACTCCTGTGAGGCCTGGACCTATCGATGCATATTTATTTAGTTTGATTGATGAGGATGCTAAAAGCATTGATCCGGGAAACTTTGAACGCCACTGGGGTATATTCACATTTGATGGTAAAGCCAAGTACTCCCTTAACCTTGGTACCACAAATTCAGGAGGGCTAATTGAAGCAAAAAATGTCAAGTACCAGGAGCGTAAATGGTGTGTGATGAAGCCATCGGCCAAGATTGATGATCCGAATGTGGCACCTAGTGTGAGCTATGCTTGTGGACTTGCTGACTGCACTAGCCTTGGTTATGGGACTTCTTGTGGTAATTTGGATGCCGGGGGGAACATTTCGTATGCATTGAACAGTTATTACCAGAGGCAGAATCAGCTTGACAGTGCATGCAAGTTTGAGAACATTTCGACAATCACCAAATCAGATCCGTCGACTGGGACCTGCAGATTTGAGATTATGATTGAGCCATATTATGGAGGTGCAGAAAGGACACTAGGATGCACTCATATTTCGTTGGGATTAGCTGTAGGTTTCATTCTGTTTTTGCTGGCAATTTTATGAGGTACCACTTTTCATCAAAATATGGTGTAATGGCCAAGATAATTTTCGGCGTTAACATGGATGTAACAAATTTTTTCTTTTTCAGCAATCTACAGTCCAGGATTTGATTAATTATGCATTTTTAAAAATTGAACCCCATGTGTACAACTAGATTGCTGCAAATAATTTGTTGCATTTATGAAAATGAAGATTGTAAAATAAAGGCTTAAAGAGGCTGAAATTAGTTGGAATTGATGGGCGTAGCAGGGAAAATTGTGATTTTTGGAGAATGAATCTACCTGAAGAGCCATGTTGTGACAGTCACTTTGCTTCAAGCTTCCTTGTGATGCAATCATCCCCACCATTGTCCTTTCTCGTTCTCCCTCATACACACATGCGCACACGGTCCTCTGCATACGCGCATAGACTGTGTGCGCATTTGAACTCAGATGTGAAAAGCGAACCAGTGACATTTATGATGTATAAAGCTAGGGAAAAAAAGAGTTGTAATTTCCTCACTGATCGTTGATGAAAAGCCATATCCTAGAGAGGATTCAAAATTGAATACTACGATTTTTTATTTTCTGTGAAGTAGAATCTAAAATACGATTTAAACACAGTTGTTGAATTACATATGTTTATAGTTGTACATGCCTAATTCAAATGCAGGTTTTTTTTTTTTTGAACTACATTCATCTGGGGATTTCCATTCTAAACAGAACCCTGAATCCAGGGGCTTCTCTCAGGTTTCCTGACTGTCCTAAGAGCTTTCCAAACAACACTGTTGCACTTGAAGCCAGAACCGAAAGCAATTTGCCAAATTCTATCTCCTCTCTTGATGTTTTCATTCATCTCCAAGTAAGCAAGTTCATACCATATACTACTGCTTGAAGTGTTTCCAAATCGTTCCAGAGTTTTTCTTGATGCTTCCATGTACTCGTTGGTGAGCTCCAAGTTTTTCTGGAGTTCATCTAGAGCCTTTTTGCTAGTTGCCAATATGCAAATATGCTCAAATGCTAGCTTATAGTCCGGTATGTAAGGCTTAGTCATGTTCTTGAATAGCAAATTGGTAAAGAAATGGACTTGTTCTGATAGAGGGAGAACTAGAGGTCCTAAAGTGGTGATATTATCCTTGAGAGCATGACCTGCAATCTCAATAACATCTTTGCTCACTGATAGACCTTGCCTGCCTTCCTTATCTTCCTTTAGATGCACACTTTTGAAGCTTCTGTTATCCATCCCTTTGTGGGTTCGAACTAGCTGCATCCAATGTTGAATTAACAAGTGATATCATTAAACAGATCAAGAAAAAGTGATTAGGGGAATACAAATACCTGCTTTAGTTCATACTTGGAGCGCCACCGGTCCATGCGACGACTGGAGAGGAGAATGGCTGCAGCCCCCATTCTAAAAAAGGAGTTAGCCAGGAGCATTTCCGGGTCATTCCCGTTATACCACGTATAACTCACGGCTTCGGTGCTTACTACAAGTGCATACGAGCCAGGATATGCAATCAAAAGGTCTCTAGCTAGATCAATAGCTATAATCCCAGCAGCACAACCCATTCCACCAAGATTGAAGCTGTTTATGTTGTGTCTAAGTTTATAATGATTTATGAGCATTGCTGATAATGATGGGGTTGTATTTAGGATTCCACAATTCACAACCAGAACTCTAACGTCTTTAGTTCTTATTTTAGTGGTGGCTAAAAGATCATCTACTGCTCCATACATAACCATGGCTGCCTCCTCACGACCGTCCTTTAGAGAAATTTTATGACCAGGCTGGAAAACTATTCTAGGCATGCAACTCTCATCTCCAATCCCAGAATTCTTGAGAGCACGATGCTGGAATTCGATTGCAGCATCACTGAATCTGCCCGATTTCTTCACTAGTTGAATGAACTCCTCTTTGGAAATCTGCAGCAAATATAAACAAGTTGTTGAACTAATCTTTTTATTAATCAAACAACAATCAACAAGAAAAGAAAGATTACCTTGAGGTCATTGGGTGGACGAAAACAGGTGAAATCAACTAAATAAGTGGATCTAGGAGTTAAATCAAGATAAATATAGATAATAAAACCAAGCATTCCTCCTAAGAAAATAGCATCAATAGGATCACACTTGGAGAATAAATCTTGCCATGTGAATTTGCCTAAGCCAATACTTAAAACAAAGGCAAGAAATGGGCCAGTTAAGAAATAAAAACTATGGGATAGAAGATAAGCATATCCTAATTTGACATATTTCAAGTTAACAGAACTAACAAAATCAGGCAGTCTACGCCTCACTCTAACAGAGAAATTCAAAGATCCATCATCCTCTATGCCTGTATTAACTATTTCTGTAGATAGAAGATCCTGCTCTTTTGCCATAATTACAAATTCAAAAAAATAAAGAATGCAATACATAAATATGTATATAAATATATAAAACAAAGAATGAATTACTTATGGTTATGTTAAAGAAAGCTAACAGGAAAAAGGCTCTTTGTGCATGAATATCCACAGCAGGTTTATAGCAAAGCACGCAGATTGTGCTTGTGGGAAATGTGTTTTAAACATATGCCTTTTCTTTCTTTTTTTAATATATAATTAGGACATTAAAACTTTTCAATATGTGTTTTCTAACAAATTCTTATTTAATTATTTTATTTCCATTCGTTGAGATTAATAAATCTATATATATATTGTTGTGTAATTTATTAGTATATCGATAATACGATGAACTGAATTTACATAAGAAAAAAAAAAATTCTTGCAAGTACTTTCCTGTCATTCTATCTTTATTACTCTCACTAACACAGACTTTCTTCCTCTTGATTAAAACAATTGGAGAAAATAAGATCAAGAATCCTAAGTTATGCCTAAACCTTGACGTAGGATAAATTCAGCGTAGAAGAAGAAATGGCAAAAAGTATGAAAAAGCACATCAGCGGGAAACTTAAAAGACTAGAAATCTGTTCTTCACTCCATCAATGAACTTAGTGCCACATGCGAAGCCTTTCAGTATGCCTGAGAGGACCCAGGCTGGTTGGCTAGTCTCCCGGGATTTGACTTGTTTGGGGTTGAGCTCCTACGACGACCATTTCCAACCAATCGTCAAAATGGCACCAATTTAATATACAAATAAAAATGGTATAATAAATTTATATTTATCACAAAAAATGACATGAGCTACAGTTCCATGTCATATTTGATGTGGCACTGTAGCCACACCATTTTATTTTTTTTTCTTTAAATTTATTTTGTATAATTACAAAATGACACTTGAAGACTAATTTTGAAAAAAAAAATAGTGTCTATTTAATTAAACAATGGAAAAAAGTTTCATTCATATCCTACATGTTAATTTTTTTACTTAATTGAATATAATTTTAATACAAAATTTAAACATAAAATAAATAGTATATCACTACTACAAAATACATATATTATAATTTAAAAACATAATATATTCATACCAACATATATTAATATTACATAATAATAAAACTAAACTAGTTCAGGATCATATTATTGAAGTAATTACTAAATTCATTAGATGCAGAAAGTGGTTGTGCTTCTCAATGTTGTTGAGATTTTCTTTCTTTAAACAAATTATATTTGCTCAGCTTTAGTATATGCATGAATTTTTAAATCACCGATAGTGTTTTAAGTCTAGGATCAAATTTTAATTTTCTTCTTTAAATTCTTTTAATTTCAAATTTTCTACCTTGGATTTCTAGTTGTTGTTGCTTGTCCGAGCTGTTCTTCAACATCTCTAAACGCTATCACTTTTCCTCTTTGAGATTATTAATGATAGGTGAAATTTGTTCATTATTTCTTCTTTTCAATTTGGCCTTTTCATCTCATTTGGTATGTAACACCCTCCCATATACCATTAGTATATCCCATAATATATAGGAAGTATTACAGACTGTGTGACACCCTCGATATAATTAGAATATCCTTCAACTATATCAAGGATGTTACCATGCATGACTTTAAAACATGATAAAATTACAACCTTATTTGTGCGTCGTGGTCATGACAACTTGATAAAATAAAACATTTATGCATGCTTAATTTAAAACTTCTTTAACTTTAGCAAAATATGAGTTACAATATACTGGCTTTCACTAGTCAAAGCTAAACAAAATATGAAGAGTTAAAAATTTACATGTCTTTCATGCTTAAATATAACTACTCTCAACCCGTATGTACAAATCAAAAGAAAAGCATTAAATATATCACCCACCCCTAAAATTCTCTCTTAACTCTTTGGCGAGCTTGTTTTCTTATTAACTCTTCTATCTATCTACAACTTGCGTGGGAGATGAAATATTCACACGCTAAAAAATCATGCTTAATGGTACATATCAACATACAATCCATATGTATAAGTATATGCATATAGCAATATAACCACTCAACTGTAACCATATAATGAATATAACATAACAAATTCACATACTATTTCGAAACAACAAGCTCAATCAAGCTTCCCTAACTGAGAGCGCTCACAACAAGCTTCCCTATCTGAGAGCGCTTACAACAAGCTTAAGATCCTTTGACCTCTTACCATGGTACCATGTTTGATTATAGTCTTTCACAGGCCTATGTGCCCCATACAAACATACCATAGCATAAACCATTCAACGCTCACATAAATAAATCATAAAAAGGCTCATTAGACACACATATAATATCTATGGTGGTCCAATTGCCACCTAACCTATCAACAATTCCCTAATTGTCATTCAATATTTCATCTTACCTCATTTGCTTATCGTTATTATCATTGACTACTTTCAATTTCATTTCATTTATTGCCATTCATATTCTTAATTCAACATTTTTAACATATTTAGTATATAATGTATTTGCTCTCTTCAACAACCGCACTTCTAATATCTCTTTAATTTCATTAAATACCTATTAATGTCTTACCAACACTTATATAAGTGTTACAAATTACTAATTTATATAACCAGTATATTTATCTCTACCACATGATTGTTTGAAGATTTCAAGCCTCCAAACATAAGATTTAACATATTAGAGGAAGATTTGAGCTAGGATTTGAAGATTTAATCAAGGAGAAAGAAGTTTAGGAGAGAGAAAGAGAGTGTGGAGCTTGGAGGAGGAATCTTGAGTTTTTCCTTCTAACAGCCCCAGTTTGGACTTCAAGAGGTAAGAAGATATTATTTATTTATTTTCTTGTATTGATTTTGAGGTTTGTGAGTATGGTTACCCAAAATAGGTTATAACCCACTTGTGTATAGGTGTTGAGAAGATGGGTTTCGGGTCTTCTTTAGGGAAATACTTTTTTTGAGGTGAATTGAGTGATTTTATGGGTGTTTTACAGCTAAAAGTGATGTTGTGGTATTTAGGCACCGGCATGAGTGAAAATCCATTTATATTAGCCTCCTTCACAACCATGTTCATGGCCATGACACTTTTTGGGCTGGCCGTGAACAATTATTGACCAAGATGCTTCAAAAAGCACTAAACCGCTACCTTCACTGCCTTGAATCTTTTTTTCACGCTCGTGGATATGCTCATTCTCTTCCTTTTTATGTCTATGTCACACCTGTAAAATCTCAAGACCAAATTCCAACAATAGACCTACATATATCTCATGTATACCCTTCATATACCTCTGATATACCATCGTTTTGCCACAAGTATACCACTAATATAACATTAATATACCCTTTCTTTTTACTCACTTTTTTTCTCATGTTCTTTTTATCTTCTCATTGTCTCATACTTTAAGCACTCTTATAACACGTGTCATTTAATAACACCTTGTACTACTTATACAATCTTATATCTCACTTATTTATTTCTACCATTTTATCATTACAATGTATAGGTCCTAACAAGCAGGTGTTACAGACTAGGTAGCTATAATCTGTTCAAATTTAAAACTTTTTTATTTATAAGTTATCATTATATTTTATGCATGTATGCTCATTTAGACTTACCTGTCTAACTTATCAAATATACTCGGAACTAGCTAACACCAGTTCCTATTTGCCTATACAATCACATATAATATAATATCATAGGTCTCTAAACCCCTCATCTCATACATCTCAACTACATCTAGTAGTGTTATATCTATGCTTTTTCTTTTTCCTTTCTCTGCTTTTTCTTTAGGTTTACAACATATTACATAATTATAGAATAACATCCATAATTAATTATATCCTTATAAATAAATGCAGCAATTATATAAATGTATGCTATGAAAATGTCCAGTCCATAATCCGAGGTATTCACAGTCTCCACTTAGCATAGGCATAGGCATCTCGCTATCAACTGTCACATCAACATTTTATTAGCTCTTTGATCTGCGTGTGCATAACACAAGCTAAGCTACTCATGGCTTATTAAGACACACATGCATATCGATAAAACAAGTAATCACATCATTTATGATAAATATAATTTATAATACGGTCATATATGAAATACATAATCATAACAGTGTCAGAACATTTTCTATTCATGCAATTGTTATGTACTTATATTATGCCTTTTTTATACATGTTCACATATCATAAATATGATCATTAATATGTTTCCATATGTTTTAACATCATACTTTAGCATTTAGGCATGTTCGGCATGTTTTGGACCCACCAAAATATCATTTAAACATAGAACATTTTTGTTGTAAATAGTATCTTTACGGCCATGAGTTTTGGTCTAGCCATGAAGCTTGGTTGTGAAGGCCACTAGAACTATGTTCATGGTCATGACAACTTGATTCATAGCCATGACATCTTGATTCAGCATGGTTGTAACGCTAGTTGTGAAATGCATAACTTATTCCTATGATCGAATTTTGCCGAATTTCTACTTCTAAACACTTCCTAAATACATATAGAAATCATCCATAATCATTGGACACAATTACAATCAAGTTAACACAACTCAAACTTTACACAATGCACACTTTGAGTCATATATGCTATCTTTATGCTTATTAACATTTTTATACACATTCAAATGCTCTAATTAACTTATTTAACATTTTATTATGTCATTTTGTACTTTCATAGTTTATACTATTACCTTTCTTATCAAACAAGTATGCTTAAGCATCATTAATGCACACAACTCAACAATTCATAAGTTTTCAAGTAAGAGACTTACCTCTCATAAACCATTCATTTTTAAGCACCTTAAGTGCCTTCTTCTATTACTCATGCATCTACCTATCTATTAATTTTCAATATTGATATTGAACCTAACATGCAATTGATTGAGCCCATAGGTAGAATTTTACAAATATAATTATCATTTCTAATGGTCCTATATGTATATTCAAGTTTCATTAACCATGTCTAACTCATTCCTTTATCATTAATTCTCAATATGTCATTAAGCCCTTAAGCAACCTTGCTTCTTACCAATTAACCATAATTGTCATCCATCATATCCACTATAACTAATTACTTAGCAATGGTGTCAGTAGTCGTATAATTACTCATTATGAGTTTTCGGGTACATTAAACATTGGAAACCCATACTTTTATTTTAATTCCTTCTTTATCTTTTATTTCCTTATACCATTTATAACCCATAATTATAATTAATTTACGACATATCTTTTTTTTTATTATTTATTTTGAATCATTTCTAATTAACATGTCATCTATCACATTTTTATATCATTCAACATCACATCATTTCATTTTAGCAAGTTAGAATGTATATGTGTACTTACCTCCTATGGAGCTAACTCAACATTCAAGCTTTAAGCTTGCCTAGCCTCCTTAGTGGTCAATTCCACTTTCCAAAGGCATCTCCTATACATAACCATAACTATTTCTCATTAACTCCAACTATATGTCAACATTTATAACCATATATTGCCATAAACACTAAGTTAGGTTCTTTCTTACTTAAATTCATCAATTAACATATAATTCAACTCAATCTAGCTTTAATAAGTGTTTTCTCCAAAGAATATTCAAGGTTCCCTATCAAACTTACTCATTTACAAATGGTTCTACCCAATTCGGGTAAATCATATCAACCAACCATAAACTTGTTAAAATATAAGGGAAAATATGAAATCTTACCCAAAGAATGAAGAGAACAAGGTTGATTTGGGGGAAGACCCGAGCTTCCTCAGCTTCCATACTTTCTCTCTCTCCAACTTCATCTTCTTTCTTAGTAAATCTCTCAAACCTCACTTTGATCTTAGTTTCTCTCTTGGTTTTTGTGTTTGATCACTCAAGAATCCATAGAGAAACACTCACATATGATTCTTAGGTGTGTATGGACGGTCCTTAAGGTTTGAGAGCTAATGAAATGGTGAAAAATAAGAATAAGACCTTGTAAAAAGCTTTTATACCAGACCTTTCACGGTCATGAACAAAGCCCTTTCATGGTCATGAACAAATATTTCACGATCATGAATAAAACTCTTTCATGGTCATGAACATCTATAGTAAAAACAGTCAATGATTATCTTTGACCACGATGTTCATGGGAGTGAATCATGCATTTTTCCCATTTTCTTCATTTTATTTCATCCCTCTCTTCAAACCAAAGCCAAAATTGACCAATATACCCCATATATACCTCCAATACACCATCCATTTACTCTTTCTTCACCTATTAACTCAATTATATCATCTTACATCAAACTTATACTTTTTATCATATCGCATATACCTCGTATATATCCCCAATACATCTCTCATATGTTTCCAAAACTAATTCATCTATACATATATTTTAAATTCTTACTTTTAAATTTCCAAAATACCCTTCATGTGTCATTTACTCATATGTTTCAACTAAGTCCTATTTAACGGGCATTTCATGGTTGTTCTGATAACGAATCTCTAGGAGCATCATCTAAATTAAGAGAAAATGATGACGACTCAGAAGATACTAGTCAAAAGTAGGATTACCTTAATGCTTCCCATTCTTACAGTTGAAAATGGTAATAGATGAAAATACTCAATTAATTTCAACAATTTCTTGTTCAACATAGGCAAACTAAAGATAAAGATGTCCATATTATGTTATGTAATGTATTAACAGAGCATTTGTAGGAGTAATATAATAATTCCAAAGATTGAATGGATAATAATATTGTTATTATGTAACATTTTTTTTGTTGTATTTTAAAAGTGTGTTTTACTTAATAATTAAATAATTAATAAGTATTTATAACATGTGATATTAAAATAATTTTTATTTTTTTAATGTTATTAAATAATAAAATTTGTTGTATTGGTTGAATATGTTAAATAATAGGATATATATTGTCAAATAATTAAATAGTATAAAGGTGATAAAAAAAGAACATAAAATGAAATATAAAAAGGAATATATATAATATTCTTTTTGGTTTAAAAATAGTGTTATAGATTGGAAATAAATTATTGTAAATATACTATTTTGGTTTAAAATTTATACTAAAATGGTGTTTTAGATTGAAGAAAAGGTATTTGAATACCATACAATTAAACAATGTGATACAGACTTAAATATATATGAGTTTGAGATGAACAGATATGAAATATCGTGTCACAACTAAGTTGATGGACAATATGTAAAATTTATACCCTAAATCTATTATAGTTGTAATGTTATAAGAAGGCTAAAAGAAGGGCAACAAGAATTTCCTTTATCATAAGTCAAGAAGTATCCCATTAGTTATATGCTTTTAGTATATAAATTGTAAGGGAGAGTTCAAAAAACTATTATGTAGTTTCTCACTTTTGCAATTTTAAGTATGGTTTTTTTTTGTGCAAAACAAGTCATGTAGTTTGCATCGTTAGCAATTTTATATTGGGATTACTCATGCATATCAGATACATAAATGCAGTGGAATTTAAAATTTTGTAATCTCAAATTAATGGAACAACCTATGTAGTCTTAACTAATTAATCGACCATAGAAAGTTTGAAGAAGATTACCTTATGTCAGAACTTCTGTCCTTCATTTCGCCTTACCAGATTGTCACAAACTACAGTAATCCTTTCTAGGATCATCTTTAACAATAGTTCACGTGAAGGATACGAAGAAAAAAGCTTTAGGCTATGGGTTTTGCACAATCTCTTGTGCTAGCAAGAGATGATGCAAAAGAGAAGAAAGAAGAACGAAAACCTTTTTGTTCTTTTGTTGGCAACTCTACTTGAATGTCAGAAAATGGATCATTTATAGTCCTTGAGCAATTGGGGTTCAAAACCCTCGCTCAAAGAATCCTAATCATATTATATTTTCTATTCTAATGTTGGCTCCCGATCGGGACACACCTTTTGCAGTCGGAAAATGCCTAGATCGGACGGTTCCTGATTGTGACATCACATATCCCGATCGGAAACAATTGTAATTATGGTCCAGTAGCAAATTTCGATCGGGACACGTATGTCCGAATGAGACTTTTGTAACTGTCTGGACCAGATTTTTCTCTCTCCGTTTGGATCCAATCCAATTGCCATTTTACTTCCTTTTCGCACATTCAATGTGTGTGACCCATTAGGTTCTCGATTATATTGGCCACTCAGATCAACGCTTGATCTTAAGCAAGTCATGAGCGGTATCTAGCAATACATCATGACCTCCAGTTAACCGGAAAGTCGGTGATTTGACTACAAACATTTCCATAGACAATATCTGTGTAATTCATCATTTCACCCTCACTATACCCCACTCGGTTCAAAGCATGGTTTAAGTGTTAGATCCGACTAGACTGACTATGTCATATCTAGTGTAAGTGATGTTAGTACTTGTCACCAAGACTCATTACTCATAAAGATATATATCCGAAGACCTTCTTCAAGACAATCCTACTTTAGCCAAAGTTTTCCGAGTAGTGATCCTGACAAATGGCCATGGATATAATCTCCTTCTAATAGGAGCAGTAAATCCTCTGTTGGCTACCCAATTATCTTCGAATACCTTAAACTGTACCCAATCACCACCCTATGAGCGACATCTCCCAGAGGCAATAAGGAATGGAGTCAAAGTACAGGATCAGTATCCAAGATAACCTTGAGTACCTCAAGTCCAAGGATATTTGCACTATTGCTATGATGAAATTATCATTGACATATGATTAGAATACTCATATGATAATTTCATAACAGGTCTCTGATGTACTTGACTACTCTAGCAAGCATTCACATGTTAACTTTAAACATCTCATGCTTATAATTTATAAGAATTACTACTTGATCCAATCAAGGACTAAAACATGTGCTAGCTTGTCCAGAACAATAATGTCTCATCTCATTGATCCTATGGCTAGGGATGATTTGGATATAAACACAATTACACATGATAGGAATCTTATTATCATGATCTTATCATGATGTCCTTCATGATATGTTTATATCATGGACTTCATTAATTAATTTAAGATGTGTTATCATGTGCTAGCCTGTCCGGATTAATGATGTCTCATCTCATTGATCTTGTGGCTAGGAATGATTTGGATATAAACACAATTACATATGATAAGAATCATATTATCATGATCTCATCATGATTTCCTTCATGTTATATTTATATCATGGACTTCATTAATTAATTTAAAATCTAATCAATTCATAATATAAATGAATATTAATAAATGAAAATGTCTTTATACATATCAATAAAAAGTATACATATAGTGCTAAAGGTGATTCCCTTTAGAGCATTTCTCTACTATTTTAAGTATACACCCCTAACATTGTTAAAAAATGATGAAGTGGCATAATTCTCTCTTATTTACCTTTCTCTTTCCTACATCAGCAAATTAAAGTATAAAAAATTAAAAAAAAAAAAACCATCCCATGTCAGCAAACCATTTTAACAAAAAAAAAAATCAAAATGTCAAAAAATCAAAATTTGCCCAAAAGTAATTTATCTCTCCTAGCATGTCTAGTTTTTGGGCATGAGACATTTTCTCTTTTCTCTTCTCAGATTTGAAGAACTTTAACTCAGCTTCTATGGGTTGAACGCCAGCCACCTTGCCCCTTCGAATCAGTGATATGGTTGTTGAGTTTTGAAGAGAAACCCAACTCATGAGCTCCACTTTACTCAACATATCTGAGTTTTTATTTCTTTGATTTTGTTTTTTTATTATTATTTTTTAGGTCTCCACTCCATTTTCTCTTAGCGGACTTGATTTTGTTTTTGAGTTTCTTTGATTGTGTTTCTTTGATGAGTTTCTGTCTTTTTGATTCACTGTTTGGTTGGAATTTTGTGGAAAAGTGAATGTGATGTTGTCTGGTTGCTAGGACGATGGGAAAGTGAATGTGTGAATGTGATGTAGTTTGGTTGATGAGAAATGGTGATAAAGTGAATGTGATGTTGTTTGGTAGATGGAAAATGATTGGAAAGTGAATGGAAAGAGATTGAATTTTTTAGATTTGATGGGGATTTGAAGTTTTTTGTTATTTTAATTTTTTTGAAAATTATTAAAATGACATGTAGGATTATTTAATAATTTGTATGAATAATGAAGTGTCATGTAGGAAAGAGAAAGACATATAAAAGAGAGATGATGTCACATCAGATTTTTTAACGGCGTTAGTGGTATGTATTTATAGTTACTAACGGCACAAACCACAAAATATCATGTACTTAAAGTTGCAAAACTTGAAAACCAAATGTCTGTTTTTTGAACTTTCCTCTAAATTTTAATGGAATCTAAAGCTGAAAAATTAGAAAAGAAAAAATCATATACATTGAGTTTAAGAAAAGGAATTTAAATGACCAATCAACAATAGTGTGGTGGTGTAAGCACGTACAAAAATAATAATAATAAATGAAAAAGATATCGGCATCACTAAGATAAAATAAATCAAATATAGAGGTTAATTTAATATATAGTCAATAAACTTTGATTTTATTGTAATAAAATTATAAAAAAAAATTGTCTCAATAAAGTCACTAAATTATATTTTTTATTTCACTAAAATCACTTCTGACCAGTTTCTGTTGCCACGTTAGATTTTTTATAACTCGTAACTGAAAACCAGTCAAAATTGATTTTGTAAAATAGTTGGGATGAAAAAAGTTTAATGAAATAAGAGCAATGATGATGAAATTAAGCCTCAAATATAGGAATTAAGATGAAGAAGGAAATGGTGGTCCAGGTTGGAGTAATAATGTGGGATTGCCTTAAATCCAAAGTATACTGTTGAGGTTGGCCCAATGGCTATTATGCTAATAATTAACTCATTCTCCTTTGCACCTTCGTTCATCTATTTCTCTCTACATATATTTCCAATTTTCTTTTCAAACTAGGAGGAACAGATCCGGAGCTTCTGTTATTTTTTTTTTTAGATAATTTTTTTCAATTCTCTCTAATTAAGCCTGTGATTAATGAGATGGAGGTAATTAAGAACATCTTCTTTCTTGTTTGTTTTATGATTATTACTATGTTTTTAGGTTACGTGTTAATTTTCTTCTTTAAGAACCTAAAGCTTACACTTTTAAGTTCTCCACTGTTTTAGTTTTAGTGCTTGTTTGGTTCAGCAGTCAACGGTTTACACCAACTGTCAGTGGCCAGTGTTAGTGAAAAATGATTTTTCAAATGCCCATTTAAATTAACCAAACCAACATTTAATTAATCATTTATAAATTTAATTATGTTTAAAAAGTGATAGTTAATTAATCAATGATGATATGTTACAAGAACTTAACAGATTGTGGAAGTGAAGGTTCGGCTGCACTGCAAGGCCTGTGAAAAAGCAGTACGGAAAGCCCTGTGCAAGATCAAAGGTATTCTTCAATTAAAATTAAAGAATTTTTTGAGCATGTAATTAATTAATTAATGGCAAAAGACATTACCCAATCATCTTTTGATCGGTTTTTTTTTATGCAAATTGGTTTTCATATTTCGTTTGTTGTTCATTTCATCCTTTAAAAATTCAATTTTTTGTCATAACATAATTCCTTATTATACCAAAACATAGCGCACCAAAAAACAGCGCTTTTATTTCCCATGCCGATAAATTTTCTGATACATCACATCATCATATAATAGCTGGACCTGTTGCATGTTTGAAATATTAAATGGCAAAATGAACCAAATACAAAATATAAAGAACAATTTGAAACAAAAACCTATCAAGAAGCCAAACAATAAAAATGGAATATATCTTATGCCTTAATTAATAATTAATTATATTTATACAGGAGTAAGAAGCGTGGAAATAGAAAGAATATCAAACAAGATCACGGTGTTGGGTCACATAGACAGAAAAGTGGTAATCAAAGCTACTTGGAAGACAGGGCAAAGAGCTATGTTGCTGCCATCAAAATCATCACCTAATTCCTTTTCGCAACCTTCTCATCCTACTACTCTTAATAATTCTTCTGTTTTTGCATGCTTCTTTCCTAAATGTGGTTTTTAGATTCTATTGCACAATCAATTTTTAGATTTTCTTCTTTACATATAAATCTAGGCTATTTTAATATCAATTCACCAGCAAAAACATTGGCAAGAGCCATATATAAACACAAAGTTTACATCAAATAAAATCTGAGTTCCCAAAGGTTAGGACTGGTCTTCATTCTCATCATAACTAAGAAAGCATTTGCCTTCTTCATCTTATGATCCATTACATATTTAATAATTAAGAATTCAAAAAAATCAGCAGCTAACAAAGTGATAATCAATAGTGTTACATTACAGTTCAATGATCACAAGGAAATCACTTGTTCAGTAAGCCCGACTCCCTACCTATCTTTAAGTTCCTGCTCAAACTGAAGCAATTTTTCACGGATAGGCTGCAGAAACAGCTCTAGATCCTGCTTAATCTGCAGCTTATCTTGTTCTGGAAGATCCTTCTCATCACTAAACCGAACCTCCATCTGCATTATCAAGAGCAAAAATACATTTTCGTTTTCTATCAAAGTCATTTTGAAAGATGCAATCACTCTGTTGCTCAGAATTAAATGCTAGAATTTTATAAATGGCTACAGGTTAATTCAAACACTTTCCTATGGTTTAAATTGCTGAAGTAATTGTACCAAGTATTCCTAATATGTGTTAGTTTAAAGTGAAAGTTATGAAACAGAGTGTTTGTTTCATCACAATGTTGGAGCTGCTTTTACTTTTGTGCACCACCCAACCTAAACTTGCAACAGTCGCTTCTCTTCAATTGTTAAACAAGCACCCTATATATTTTGCTTTTCAGTTCTACTTAATTTGAAACCCCCAGGACTCTCTCTAGTGCTCCTCTATGACTAACTTCTCATCAACTCCAATTTGAATTTTGTCCACTAAAACTATATAATCAACGAACACCTAGCACCAAGGAATGTTATCTTATATGTGCATTGTGAACTCCAAGACCAGAGAAAACTAACAAGGGCTCAAAGCTAATTGCAGTTATCCAACAATGATTGAGACATCATTAGGTTTAGTCGATATCAATTTCACTCGAATAATTCATAGCCAAAAAGACAAGTAAGACAGTTCACTCATTTCATTTATAACGTAAGATTATTCAGAGAACTTTTCTTCAAGAATTATAGTACAACTGACTATGAGACATTAGATATGCGCAACATGCAAATATATAAGTCCTTGCCAATTATCTTGAACCAAAACTATTTTGGTAAAACATTCCATCAATGAAAATGTGTATTGTTTCATTACATGGCCATCACCATTCAAAGAATTAGGAGCAACATTTAACATTTAAAACATAACGGAAATCATGTAAAGTCTCCACGTGGTTAGGCCATTTCACCTTGTTGTTTTTAGTTCAATTAATGAATCCAAGTCAGATTAGGATTCCATGTTAAATTAGCATCTCGATATTTTAAAATTTTAGTTTTTCAGCTTTCCATTAATTATTCAGATTTCATTCTTCATTGAGGATTCCTATTTACTTAAATGGCAACAGTTTCCAGTTTTCCTTCTTCATTTAGTATTCCTATTTACTAAAGTATTTTATTTAATTAGTTAGTAATAATTTTTCAATCAATCTAGAAATTAGCATTTGTTATAACTAGCACAAATAGGTGAATGAGTCAGTTTATGTATTGGATTTTCATGTCAATTCAGAATTTTTATTTTAAAGGCTTTTTTTTTTACCCCTAATTATTTTCTACAGTTCCAACCACAATCACCCTATTCTAGCCGTGTTTGTTGATATCTAATTACCCTAAACTCTTCCATGGTGTCAAGTCAAAGATCCTAAATTACTCTAGGTTTTTTTTTTCTTGTTCTAAACTATGGTTGATACACGATAGAGGTAGAAGCAGCCCCAAAATATAGAAAAGGCTAAATGTGGAGAATGATTGAGGAATTGACCCAAGCTGTACAAGACTTTTAGCATCTGGAACCTGTGGAAGGTCGAACAAAGATTCCAATAGGCGACCATGAACAATTTGGAACTTGATTTCAAGATTGAAGAGGAAGTTGAGGATGGGAACCCTTTTTATCAAGTTGGACCGGCAAATCAAGCAGTACATGGTGGATTGAAGGAGCAGTTACTACAAGCTCTAGAATTGATGGTGGAAGAAACAAGATTGAAGTAGCTAAATTTGAGAAAAGTTGGATCAAATTTAGATGAATATGATGAGGAAATAGAGGAAATTTATTTATGAACATGACGAGGAGATAGAGGACATTGATGCTCATTTACCACAAAATGAATCTTTGGTGGTATAAAGGGTTTTGACAATGACAATCAAAGATGGGCAAGCTATGTTATATGGATGAAAATCTTTCAAAGAAACATAAATTGTACCCTTTAAAATAGGAATTCAATTTAACTCTTCTTTTGAATAGGAATTCAATTCTGAAAAATATCAACTGAGAAACTGGTTCAAGTATATTTGTGAAGCTTGCAGAAGAGTTCACTACCTCACTAAGGTTGCATAGGTAAGCTTTTTTGAGGTAGCTGATAGTTGTTTGGTACCTAACAACTACTCTAAAGTTGTTTGACAAAACATTTCAATCAGCTGCTAGTAGCTGATTCTAGCCACAATAAGTTGCTGATTAAAAAAACTTCATTTTAGAACTTTTTCTCATAAGTTGGTAACTAATTTAATTTTATATTTTATTTGCACTATATTATCCATATAACTTTTATCTGCAAAATTATTTTTTTCAATCAATAGATTGTTCATAATTACATATATGAAAATATCAATAATAATGTTCATTTTTATATGATAAAATATATATAATATATTTTTAATTGTTATATATGTTATTTAACATGTTAAACTATATTAAAAATGACTTGTCACCAAACACATAATTTTTTTTTCCCCAATCAGCCACCAACTACCTCAAACCGCTAAACCAAGTAGACCCCATAATATAGGTGGTATTTTGCGAGAAAATGATGTGCGAATGGGAATCATATAGTGGAAATGTCAAAAGATCTCACTGAGAAGGTTGAGGAGAAAAATGTTGTGCATGGATTCTCTTCACAAGATTATCATTCATATTTGGAATTGAAAACTTCACTGGATGCTTGGGCATGTCTCCTTGATCATCTGTATGTGGACTCTAATATTGGAGAAAGGGTTATTTGAAGAAGTTGGTGGTGGAAAATGTGTAGACCCACCCATATATTAGGGATATGTCAATGTTTACTCATCAGAGCAGAGTTCTTTCATAACTCGACAAGAATGATGCATTAGCACCCAGTTTAATTAGGATTTTAAGTCAGATAAGGATTTCAATGTTTTTTTTTTTTTTAGCTTCTCTTTTCCTTCTTTAGATAAGGTCTCTATTAAGTAAAGCATTTTACTTGATTAATAAGAAATAGTTTTCAATTTTCCTTCTTTAATTAGTATTTCTGTTTAGTACTGTAATTAATGCTCTATGAATAGAGCAGCAAATCAGTTTATGAAATGTTTTTTTTTCCTTTTTCCTTTGAATTCAGAATTTTAATTCTAGGGGTTTCTTTAAACCTAATTATTTCTTATTTTACAACCACAATCACCTATTCTAACATTAACTGGGGAGATCTTCCGCTACATCAACAACATATTGACTTAGTATGTAACAGAAAGAAAAGCAACGACTGGAGTGGGAGAGTCAGAGTCGAAAAGAGGATTCATCACTTCTTTCTCTCATTTAAAACCATACATGAGATTTTCATCTCGCACCCAGTTTGCCAAGCTTGTTCATCAATTAAAACCAATGAAATTATATAAAATTGTGTGCCAAATAACCATATAGCCATTCATATTTTAAAGAGGGGAAATGCAAAAACTCACTTCTAAAATGTATAATCAATTATTTGGTTTCTTAAATATAATTTCACTTACCTCTTAAACTAGCAAGAATTACAATCTATATGGGGCTAGATGTATTAATCATTCTAATGTTGGATATGAACCATACTTCCAAGAGAAGTCTAATAATGCTAAAAGCACCTTGAGCATTTCATCACGTACTCGCTAGTCTAAAAGGAGGTTAACTAACCCCTTTAAGCATATTCAGTGTAAATCAGATGCTCGTAAATTTAATCCCATTAAGTTTTACCCCACTCATACACTTAAATATTAACCTAGTGAGACCTATAATAAAAGTCAAAAAATAAATCAAATAATGTGGAAAGGCTTATCAAATAAAAAGTGGAAGATGAAGGAAAATCAAGGATTTGAGTTTAGGAAATCAGAAATGTTTCCTTTTGTTCTTTTTTTCTTATTTCCTTTTGTAAATTGTTGATTTTCTTCCTTTTCTGCTCCTTGATTCTAGGGACAAAATTCTTATTTAAAGCTATGTAATTCTCCATTGTTGAATAAGAAATTGAGAGCAAAGTTTCCCTCTTTCCAACACGGTAACAGAGCCTGGTTCAAAAAATCTCAGATCTATGTGTGAGGAAACCCTAGATTAAGGCTGCCTTACCTTGACCACCATCCTAGAGTGGTCTTCCTTTCTCACTGTCGGCACAAAGTAGGAATGTCACCTGAATGCGAGTCAGTCCCAAGAATCCAGTCGTCAGAAAACAAGCGCATGATCCTCACACACCGACTTTATCCCTGTCACAGTTTCCACATGTCGATGAGTGTGGGTGCGTCGGACGGCATGATCAGCTTCAATCTTCTTCTCCAGCGTCGCTTTGACCTTCCACAAAGTATTTATGGGCTTTGTGTTAAACTACCACGTGATTTGGAGGAACTTCTTGGACTGCTAGTGTTTATATCCACTGATGGCTTGCTACAATCAGCTCAAGACAGATCTAATGGGCTCAACCAGCAGGGACACTCAAAAAATATGCTGGGAAATATATGGTAAGTCTAAATTTTTTATAAAAAAATTATGGTGAAGAGGCAAGCACTTCATGTTAATGTTTCAAATCAAATGTAGCAATGTTCTTTAGTTTTGTTTCCTTTCACTAAAGAGCAGATAGACCAACTATACAAGGTTATTGAGTCTCATAAAATTCCTTCTTGTTTTTTAGCTCAAAAAGGTAATTACCTACAAATTGCTTTCACTAGTGTCAATTTTGATCATATTTGGATTATCGATTCCGGTGCAACTGACCATATGACAGGATCAACAAATCTTTTTTCTTCATATAGTCCTTGTGCAGGTAATCAAAAAATTAAAATTTCAAATGGCTCTCTTTCAGCCATTGCAGGAAAGGTTCTATTGTCTTGTCTTCATCACTTACTCTTCACAATGTCCTTCATGTTCCTAGATTCTCTTGTAATTTATTGTCCATCAGTAAACTTGCCCATGATCAAAATTGTTTAACTCATTTTTTTCCAATTCACTGTGTATTTCAGGATTTGACCTCGGAGAGGATTATTGACAATGGTAAACAGAGCGGAGGACTCTACTTCTTTGATGATGGCTCCGAGTCGGAGCAACAATCTCACCAAATAAGTACATGCTTTGAATCTATCTCTATTTCTGATAGTAATGTTATGTTATGGCATTTTAGATTAGGTCATCCAAGTTTCAAATATTTAAAACATTTGTTTCCCAAATTATTTGGCAATAAAGATTCATCTTTGTTTCGTTGTGAAGTATGTGAATTTGCAAAACATCATTGCACCTTTTTTCCTTCAGAACCATATAAACCATCAAAGTCTTTCACTATGATTCATAGTGATATTTGGGGTCCTAATAGGATAAGTACACCTTCTGGCTAGAAATAGTTTATTACTTTTACTAATAATCATACTCAACTTTGCTAGGTATATTTATTAAAAGAAAAATCAAAGGTTAAACGAGTTTTTAAAAATTTTTACAACATGGTGCAGACTCAATTTCTAACTAACATAAAAGTTATCAGAAGTGATAATGGAAAAGAGTATTTTAACACGATCTTGGAAAATTTTTTTCTGGGAAAAGGAATCATTCATCAAAGTTCTTACATTGATACACCTCAACAAAATGGAATTGTCGAAAGGAAAAATAAGCATTTGTTGAAGGTGGCTCGTACATTACTCTTTACAACTAAAGTTCCTAAGTATTTATGGGGATAGGCTATTTTAACTGCGGCATATTTAACAAACAGAATGCCCTCCAAAGTCTTACAATATGAAACTCTTTTTCATGTATTCACAAAGAGTTTTCCTCATGCTAGACTTTCTGCAGATCTTCCTCTAAAAATATTTGGATGTACAGCTTTTGTTTATGAACATAGAAATATTGGAAAACTTGAACCCAAAGCTATAAAATGTGTTTTCATTGGTTATTCCCCACATCATAAGAGTTATAAATGTTTTGATCCAATATCAAAAAAATACTTTGTCACAATGGATGTCACATTTTTTGAAAAACAACTTTTTTTTAAGGATATTCATCTTTAGGAGGAGATTTGTAAGGAAGATTCAATTGTTAATTCTTGTGATATTGATGTCTTTTTTCAGATAATATAATTGTTTCCCATGATTCTGAGTCTAGTGCACCGACAGCAAATGACCAAGATCTATGTGTTGAAACTCCTCTTACAATGGGTGATGTTTCTCCCAAGTCAAAAGCCTACATTTGAATATCAAAATTCTGAACACCATTTTTGGGAATGGAAAATAAGGAACAGCCAGCTATAATGCCACAACATGATAATACTAAAGTAACAAGCAATAAATTCACAGAATGTGACCAAACATGGAAAGGGATTGTTTACTTGAAAAAGAATTATAAGCAAATGAATGATAAATTGGCTCTTCAGCATGGTCATGATTCCAAACAGAGGATAAACCAACAATCTAAATCTAGTACATGTAATTCTCATTCTCTTCCTAATAGTCAACTTGAAACTTTGATTT
Source organism: Balakata baccata (assembly GCA_949630135.1). Taxonomy (NCBI): domain Eukaryota; kingdom Viridiplantae; phylum Streptophyta; class Magnoliopsida; order Malpighiales; family Euphorbiaceae; genus Balakata; species Balakata baccata. Next base: position 5,349 of record CATIWF010078000.1, on the reverse strand, counting down.
TTATATCCTTATAGCCCTTCGCAAAGGAGTTAGAACTTGTACTAGATATCCTCTATCTAAATTCGTGTCATACTCAAAATTGTCTCCAACTCTTGTTGCATTTACATCTCAACTGTCCAATGTAGAAATTCCTAGAAATGTACAGGAGGCTCTAAAAGTTCCAAAGTGGAATGAAGCAGTACTTGAAGAGATGAGAGCTCTTGAAAAGAACAGTATTTGGAGTGTTATGGCATTGCCAACTGGGAAGACTAATGTTGGTTGTAAATGGGTCTTCACCTTGAAATACAACTCTGATGGTTTAGTGGAGAGATACAAGACCTGATTGGTGGCTAAGGGATTCACTCAGACATATGGCATACATTATTCTAAGACTTTTGCTCATGTTGCAAAGTTGAACACAGTAAAGGTACTTTTATCTATTGCTGCTAATTTGGATTGGCATTTGTAGCAATTAGATGTAAAGAATGTCTTCCTCAATGGAGACTTTGGAGGAGGAGGTATATATGGATAGTCCACCGAGATTTGAAGAGAAATTTGGCGCTAAGGTGTGCAAGCTAAAAAAGTCTTTGTATGGCCTCAAACAGTCTCCACAAGCTTTGTTTGAAAAGTTCATTCAATCTATCAGAAAACAAGGATATTCTTAAGGAAAAGCTGACCATACTTTGTTTTTCAAGTTCTCACCTGAAGGTAAAGTTGTCATGTTAATAGTTTATGTTAATCATATTATCCTCACACGAGATGATGCAGTTGAAATGGAGAGACTAAAGAAGAGTCTTGCATCAGAGTTTGATATCAAGGATTTGGGAGTTCTACGATATTTCCTCGAGATGGATATTGCTCATTCAAGGAAATGAATTGTTGTGTCTCAACGCAAGTATATCCTTGATCTCTTAAAAGAAACTGGGATGAGTGGTTGCAGGCTAGCTGAAACTCCTATGGATCCCAATGTAAAACTTTGGGAAAAGGGCAGTGTTCTTGTTGATACAAGTAGATACCAAAGATTGGTTGCCAAATTAAACTACTTGTCACATACTCGACCGGATATTACTTTTTCAGTTAGTGTTATTAGTCAGTTCGTGCATGCACCTTATGAAGAACATCTTGAGGTGGAATACCGGATTTTAAGATATTTGAAGTCTACTACTGGAAAATGTTTGTTTTTTGAGAAGACTAATCAAAGGAGTATTGAAGTGTTTATAGATGCAGATTGGGCTGGCTCTGTAACTGATAGAAGATCTACGTCAGGATATTATACTTTTGTGTGGGGGAACTTAGTTACTTAGCGAAGTAAAAAACAAAGTGTTATTGCTCGGAGCAGTGAAGAAGCTGAATTTAGAGCAATGGCTCAAGGAATTTGTGAGGTACTGTGGATACAAAGAATTCTCGAAGAGCTTATGAAGAAGGTGGAACTTCTTTTGAAGCTATGCTGTGACAACAAGGCTGCAATAAGTATAGCTCATAATCCTATCCAACACGATAGGACCGATAGGACGAAGCATATTGAGATTGATCGGCACTTTATTAAGGAAAAACTTGAAGCTAAAACTATTTGTTTGTCATTTGTTCCTTCTAATTAACAAACAGCGGATATCTTGACCACAGGTCTTGCAAAGCATAACTTTGAACATCTGCTAAACAAGTTGGGCATGATTGATATCTATGTACCAACTTGAGGGGGAGTATAGGAAAATCAGGGATTTGAGTTTAGGAAATCAGAAATGTTTCCTTTTGTTCTTTTTTTCTTATTTCCTTTTGTAAATTGTTGATTTTCTTCCTTTTCTGCTCCTTGATTCTGGGGACAAATTTCTTATTTAAAGCTATGTAATTCTCCATTGTTGAATAAGAAATTGAGAGCAAAGTTTCTCTCTTTCCAACAAGTAACATTAAACAACCCCAACAAAAATAGCTGAGAATTTTTATTTTTTTTTAAAAGTTAATTTAGTAAAATAATTTCTTTTTGCACAATTAAAAATTGAATTTTGTTTATATAACTGATTTGATTCATATTCCTATGTCATAGCAATCATAAATATGTTCATTGTTGAAATTTTTATTAATCTAATTAACTTGATGGACTTTTGAATTATTTGTTAAGTCTATTATCTATGTGAACAGATTTATGTTCATTTGGCGATCTTTTAAAATATTACTTAAGTTTCAATTAAAAATTTACTTCTAATAAAAATTTATTAATCACTCTACCAAATTTGTTAATCCTCTGGAATTACAGCATTTTATGATAGGCTTTTTTTTCCCTTTTTTTGTGTGCTTTATGAAAAAAATAAAATTTGACACTAATATTGCCTTCTCTTACGTCAAAGTAATTGATTGGTGAGCTAGATACAAAAATTTCCCAATAAAATAAAAAACAAAAGTGGGATATCTATCTATCAGAATCCAAATTAATTGTGCTACAAGATTTTCCTAATTGGAAAAGACCTTTTCTCCACTACAATAAATTTAATCAAGAACTCAATAATTTGTCTTGATTTATTTATTCGAATAATCAATATTTTACTTTTCTAAATCATCAAAAAACTATGGTTTAAAAAAAATTTATTAGAGCTTCGTAATTAACTCATTTAACCATAAACCCATAAATTATTACTCTTCAAAATAATACCAAACATAATTAAAAAATATAATAATGGCTATACTTTAATCCCCACTCCTCTAATGTCAAATAGAGCACATCCGCATTATTGTTAACCTTTAACCAAATATGCGAATCTTTCAAATACAATCGATGCCTGATGACTACATTTTAAATGAACTTTTTTACACTTTTTTCAAATTATTAAAGAAAAAATATACAACTTTTTTCTTTTCCTACGGAAGAAAGCTATAAAATTTCAAAGTCGACAATCAAGGACATCAAAATGTCACACAGAAAGACAGAGCAGCAAAGGATAGAAATAGTAATATTTCAAAAGTAATTTCCATGGTCATTTAAATTTCAGTAAGAATCACTATTCCTTACATTCTATAATTTATTTTTCTAACTTAAATTATAAACCAGAAATTGAGAACAGACCTGCAAGTCATCTAGCTCTCCAAAGGAAAACTCTGGGATATCTATATGAGCCTTCACAGTCTTTTTCTCCTCTTTGACAATCCATTCACCTATTGCCAGTAAATCCCAATGCAATCAGTACAATGTAAACAGAATAACAATAAAAGGGAAGTTGTGTTAGACTGCACCAAGCTACCTTTAATTTTCAATGTTAATTCATAAGTATAACCAACACGTTTCTTGTTCCTCACAGTCACCAAAAATGCCTGCTCATTCAGAGAGTATCAATTGATGAACCATCAGACTGAATATACATAACAGTAGCATAAGTAGCAAACATCAACCTGTTTGAGTAACACTCTGCTAATAATCCACAGAGGATTATGAAAATCTCATGCATAGATGCTTTAAATCTTAACAATTATTCACGTCTTTTAGTTGAGGTACATGGAAAAATACTAATCAGACAAACAAAAAGTACTCAATGAAACTAACTTCATTTTATACAATTGGAAAATTAAACTGTGCAAAATTCTGAACACCTCATGAACATTATGGGAAATATAACTGAGACTTTTATAGCTCCCTCATATACAAAGAGCTATTCAGCAACCGCGAAAAAATAATAATAATAATATCTGAATGAAAAGGTAGTAGTATATATTGGGATGGTAATTAATACTATTCCTAAACCTCCCATTATGAGACCTAATTCCAGAAAGACATAAAAAATTTACAGTCAACTGCAGAAACCAATGAATAGTGGTAGCAGAATAAGGACTCGAAAATCCCAAAAATGATTAATTTACATGCAACAGACAAAATGTCAACAAAAGACTAAGTATTTCCCAAATCAATCTCCTTAATTCAATATGTGAAACCTGACCGAATTAAGAAGATGTCAAATAATTGCTACAAAAACTTACATCACCGAAACATTTTGAGGCTTCTGATATTTCTGCTTTACCACCAGAAAACTCCAAGGAGCCTACAGACGCAAGCAACTCCTGACACACAGAAAAATTAAATTACTCAACTAAATGAACAAACATAAAATAACAACCTAACCACAAAATGTTGTAGAAAAATACTGAAAATAAAAAGGAAAAATTGCCTTACTGGTTTATGGAAGTACAGACCTTTATCCTATCAGTTGCCCATTTATTAAGGTTTTTCTCCTCCCAAGTTCCAGCCTGGATACAATGTCAGAATCAATGAATCAAAAATCATATAGAATATAAGCATGAAACAGAAGAAAACCCATTAACTTAAAAATGAAAAATTGAGATACCCGATTCCAGACGGAACCAAGAGTGGAGGGCTGAGATTGGGTGGAAAAAATATCATTAGGATTAAGTTTCTTTGGAAGAGGAAGAGGAGCCGCATCCGCCGTCATTTCCCTGACCCAATAAGTGTAGGATGATCCTTGCGATGCCGATTGCTGCTTCTTCTCGTCCTCCGATATTATTCTTCCATTCTCCGCCATTTTCTCTTCCTTATTCCTTTCTTTCCGATCCTTGCTAGACAGATCTCAGATCTTTATAAATTAATTACAAAACAAAATCAATCAATGGGACTGTAATTAGGTATAATTTTTTTCTCTCCTCCAGTCCAGAAGTTTCCTGCCTCTCCCTCTTACAAACGGTCTTCCTTGACTTCTCTTTCTTTTTTTTATATTTAATAATTATAAAATCAATACTAATTAATTAGCCAACACACATCCCGAGATTGTCTCCAATCCTAAAATATTATTCTGATGTAACTTTTATAATAAATTTATTTTCAGTTCATAATATTATTTTTTCCACTTATATATTATTTTATATTGCCTATTACTTTTATTAGTTTAATTATTTTATAAAATAAACCAATATTATTTATTTTTATTTAATAATATCTTAAAGAAAAAAAAGTATAAGTTACTCCTTCTAGTTTAACATAATATAATAGTTTGAAAAATATTCAATTTATTTTTTTGTAATTTAACATAATAAATTAGTATTCTTTTTAGGCTTATAAAAAAATATAATACATTAGAAAAAATGAATATTATCTTTTACTTTAGAGTATTAGTCTAATAAATCAAATTTATATATGGTACTAGTACAATATGTTAAAATTTCATGAAGTAAATAGTACAATTTTTAAATCTCATGGTGTACTAGTATATTATGTCAAATTATATGAGACAAATCGTATATTTTTTTAAAATTCAGAAAGTACTACTATATTATGTCAAATTACATAAAGCATATAGTAAATTTTCTTATCTTAAATTTCATTTGCTAGTTTAGTTTTAATATTAACGTGTTGGTAATGAATACATTATATTTTTA